>JAUMHN010402603.1:0-13813 GCA_032360265.1 Heliamphora ciliata
ATCGGAGAAAATCTCGAAATGCTCACCATAAAGATAGTGACGCCATGTCTTTAAGGCAAAGACCACGGCTGCCAACTACAAATCGTGTGTCGGGTAGTTCTTCTCATGCGTATTCAATTGCCAAGAACCATAGGCTACAACCTTTCCTTTCTGCATCAAGACACAGCCCAAACCGTCACTTGAAGCGTCACAATATACTGTATACCCTAGGCCTCGCTCTGGGATGATCAACACTGGCGCGCTAGTCAATCTCGTCTTCAGCTCCTGGAAAGCCGACTCACAGGACTCACTCCAAACGAACACAATCCCCTTCCGTGTCAGACGCATCATTGGTGCAGCAAGTCTCGCAAAATCCTTCACGAATCGCCGATAGTACCCGGCTAAGCCCAGAAAACTATGAATCTCAAAAACATTCTTCGGTCCCTCCCAGCCTGTCACAGCATCTGTCTTTGATGAATCCACTAATACCCCGCCTGACGACACGACATGTCCCAGAAACCTCAACTCGGACATCCAAAACTCGCACTTCTCTAACTTCGCGTACAAACGATGCTCTCTTAGAGTCTGCGGAACAATACGCAGGTGATCCTCGTGCGCCTCCCTAGTAGGTGAGTAGATGAGAATATCATCCACAAACACTACCACAAAACTGTCCAAGTATGAATGAAAGAGGCGGTTCAACAAATCCATGAACGTAGCTGGCGCGTTCGTCAAATCGAACGGCATAACCAAAAACTCATAGTGACCATAGCGAGTTCAGAAGGCAGTCTTCGCTATGTCCTCATCCCTAATCCCCAACTGGTGGTATCCTGATCTCAAGTCGATATTTAAAAAGTAGCTCAACCCCTTCAACTGATCAAAAAAATCATCTATCTTTGGCATAGGATACTTATTCTTCACTGTTACTTGATTCAACTTCCGGTAATCGATGCACAAACGTAAGGATCCATCCTTCTTATTGGCAAAAAGAGCAGGAGCTCTCCACGGTGAAGTACTCAGACGTATAAACCCCCTGCCTAGCAACTCCTGAAGCTGTACCTTGAGTTTACGCAACTCAGCGGGTGCAAAATAATAAGACGGAATAGATATGGGAGTAGCTCTGGGAACTAGGTCAATGGAGAACTCCACCTCGCGGCTCGGTGGCAACTCAAACAGATCTTCAGGGAAGAAATCTGGATAGTCGCAGACCACCAGAGGTAACTCTCCTCGAAAACCCTAACCTCCTCGTCCAACCTGAGGGTTGAAAAGAGGAAACCCAAGTTTCCCTGGTTCCGTACAACGCCCGACATAGTCATCAAACCCTCATCCCGGTCTCCCACAAAGCAAAAATAATCTCCCGCCAGTGTACAAATCATCACCCTCCATCGATCGCAATCGATAAAGGCACGATAGGTGGTCAACCAATCTATCCCTAGGATGACATCAAACGTGGTCATGTCTAGAATAACAAGGTCAAACTCTAAACAACGGCCGGCGACCTCCAACACGTAGGATCTACAGACAAGACTCAACTTCACATTCCCATTGACTGGGGTCTATACACTCATAGTACCACCTAACCAGTCCATTTCCAACCCCAAAGCAGATGCAAAAGCAGATGATATAAACGAATGCGATGCTCCGGTGTCTATGAGAACACTGGCCCATGATCTATAAACTAGAAAAGTACCTCAGATCATGGAGGTGGTAGCAGCAGCATCGGGCACGACCAGTGCTCTGGATGAACTAGGATCTGCAAGCACATAAGCTCTGGCCTACCCACTATGGCCCTGGTTGTCGACTGCCTGTCTGACTATATAGAAGCGCCCCCTTCAGCAAACCGAGATAGCTGAAGTCCCTGAACAAATGGAGTAACAGGTGCTCCAATTGTGCTCCGCACGCTCCCTCCTCTGGGGCAATCTCTACAGATATGCCCAGACTAGCTGAACTCAAAACATACTACTGGCCCCCTTCCATGCACCTGCAACTGCAACTGAACCGGCATCGGACTCCGATACTCCACTGCACGATGCCCTGGCCGCTAGCATCTAAAACAAACAGACTCCCTCCTCTGCTCCAACCTTCCCGTTGAAGCTAAGGGAGGCACAGATGCAGAAGACTACGGCGGATACGACCCCACCAGATGAGAACTCGAACCAGATGTCCGTCGACATTTGTCGCTGCGTACCTGGGACTGTGCGCGTTCCCCTCTTTGCGGACCCCTACTGTCCCTATCTCTGCGCGTCTCATTCAGAGTGTCCTCCACTTTCATGGCCATCTGTACCAAATCTATGAAGACCTACAGCTGAAATGCTGCCACTCTATCTCTGATACCGGGCCTCAAACCCCTCTCGAACCGCTTCGCACGGAACTCATCAATGGGCATAATCTCCTGTGCAAATCGGGACAGACTAGTAAACTCAGCCTCATACTCAATCACAGTCATCGTCCCCTGAGTCAGAAATAGAAAATTCTCTCTGTAGCGATCCCTCAAAGTCGCTGGAAAGTATTTCTCCATAAATACCTTTGTGAATGCCTCCCAAGTGCCTGCCACTGTGGTCTTGGTAAATTTCCACCACATATGAGCACTCCCTCTCAGCTGGAAGGCGACACATATAACCCTCAGATCATCTTCCTCAATCTGAAGCGAATCTAGAATCCTAGTAACCAGCTCCAGCCACTCAGTGGCAACCATGGGGTTAGGATCCCCAGAAAAGATAGGAGGGTCCAGACAGCAAAACTCACACATCGCGACCGTCGCCCTCGGCTCGGGTACACTCTCCCTTTCCCTGGTGGCCTCAGCCAGTTGCCGGATGGAGCCGACCATCTCACGCATCAAATCTCCATCACCAACCGGTCCTTGGGGTCCATTAGCATCCCCAACATCTGGGATTGGAACGTCCCTTCGGCCAGAACCACGACCACGGCCTCGACCTTGGCCTCATCCTCCCTGCGTGGACGTAATTCTATACGAAAGCAATACAACAGGATAAGCATTCCTACAACATGTTATTGCTAACGTAAAATCACATATAAGCATGCTAACACAAAGCCACTTAGATCATGTCATCACATATCTCACATACCGAGGAGAACCAACAAGAAAGACTCGTCCATCTGAACAACCTACTCAGATTCCTGACTAGAAATCATGTCCGCGAAACGCGTCTCTAACTTGGCTCCCAAGTTTGTCAATCCAAACGCCCAGAGGCAAGACTAATCAATCCTAGAGTCCAACCTCTATTCCACGTATAGACCACAAGCTGTCATTCTATGTTAGGAAAACGCTGTAACACATCCAATCAAGCACACATACATCCTCACAAGGTGATGTACCCTCTTTCTCATGGCTCTTAGGTATTCGAACCTAGAGTTCTGATACCAAGTTGTCACGCCCCAAACACCAGGGTCACGCGAAAGCCCACCAAAACACCCATTTGAGAAAATAAGATTTGCAGTTGGAACACCATCAACTATAAAATATTACAATATTTGGATAAAGATCCCCAAGGTTATCTCTCATAAACAAAAATCATGCAAACTCATACATGAATAAGTATATCGCCGGAAGGCATACAAAACCAGCCTTCTGAAACAGCCATCAAATGTATAAGTACATATCTAAAACAGGAAAACTACAGCAGCTCTCCATCACAACAAGCATCTAGGTCAACTCCACATGATCACCTGGAAATGTTTTTACAGCAAAAAAAATCCCACACTGTGAGCCGAAACCCAATAGGAAAAGACAATAAAGCTGTAAAGCATGCTATACAATTATACACACACGGACTCAACCAGAGAAGTGAAAATGGTTTTCCTCACAAAAATCACGAGTTTTCTATCAGGCCAACACGAGCCTCAAAACGGTTTTATCTCATAAAATCCACGTTTTCATCCTTCAAACTATGCATATAGTCCTGACAGATATCATGCCACAATTAAGGGAAAACAGTAGTAAAACAGTAATCAAAATATTATTTTTCCACTCGGAACACACAACCGAGAAAAATAGACGATAAAATAGTTTTCCTCCACTCGGGTCACACAGCCGAGGAGAACACAGATAAATGAGATCCTATGTGCCGACTCTGCCACACACAGACAAGGTAACAATTATAGACTCTTGCCCATTACCCTAGTTACCACTTAAGACCCGCTAGGTAATGACAAGTTCTATTCAGAGTCACGACAATGTAACCACTTAGTTTACAGTAACACCATCCGAGGGTACTAAGCACCCAAGCAACCACTTAGTTTACGGGACCTGAGCCCGAGGGCACTGAGCACCCAACCTCGTATACTGGGACTAACCTGAAGGCACGTAGGGACCTACTTTGCGTACGTAGCTCAACTACGAAAAATAGTAAAACAGTTTTACATCGCATGTATATAAAAGGGATCCAATCCGTCATCATGGAGATCTACAAGCATGTAACAACATATGTTTTAACAAAAATGAGACTCAACCCCAAGGATTAGGTCCAAACCTCCACAAACATGTTTTTCACAAAAATACCTCATTTTCAAAGCTCCTTTTGAAAATCACGGATCTCAACACATTCGAATCATGTATAAAATCGAGAAAAGGCATAAAATCCACTTTTACCCATAAACCAAGGTTTAAACATGTAAACAGCACTTCATGCATTTTTACTCGGTGAAAGTAAGTATAATTACATATATCACCATTTTAAAAGAAGTAGGTCTAGAATCCTACCTCAAAGATATTAAAGCTCGACGCCTCAAAATCCAACCTCGTCGGAACGAGAATTCGTCCAGATGGATGTGAAGCCCACATCGCCAACAGCAAGGATCTGCTATTCGACTGCGAAAAACTAAGCCTCGAGCCACCCGAAAGCTAGAGAGAAGGTAGAGAAAAGGTGGAGAGAAAGAGAATTGGTTCAAAAGATATTTTGGAGTCTCAAAAAGATATTTGTTCTCTTTAAAGAATTTCGCGCCAAGGACCCGCCACTCGAGCGCGGTCCCTACTGCTCTAGAGGACCCCTTGCCGACATAGGCCCTGCCACACCACCGCTCGAGTGCCCAAGAACCGCTTGAGCAGACTCCTCTCGGACCAACACTCTGCCACCAACCCGCTCGAGCAGACTCCCCACCGCTCGAGCGATCAACGCTAGGAGAGAAAACTGAAAAAGGCAACCCGACCAAACCCCCCGCATGCATAACATGTAAAACACCTGTACAAAACATATTGTTCTACAACTGAAAACATAAATCATACACTGAGAGATACATATATAGAAATAAACACGTCATATATTAATCTCCAAAAAGAGATGGTTCTGGGTCTCACAAGCTCCAAACCTCCAAAACACGATTTTCATGACTTTTCATAAATCTTTTTGTTTTCAAACCTTTTTTTTGAAAACCACAGACATCCACGCATCCATAACATGTAATAAACCATAAAATAACGCAAAAAAATGCTTTTTATCCGAACAAACATGGTTTAAACATAAAAATCAACATTTATAGCATTTTTCAACGGTAGAAACAAATATATGCGTCTAAACCTTTGAAGGATGAGATTATTATTAGGTGTGAAGGTGAATCTATTCAAATTCGGGTGGAATTCCGAGGGCTTCCTGAAATTTGCTCGTGTTGTAAGGCTTTTGGGCATGCGTTGAGTCAGTGCAATCGTAGTTCCCCAAAGGAAGCTGTAGAAAAGTATGAAGGTTATGGAAAGTGGATTCAAGTTGGTAATAGTAGAATTATAACCCCTGATAATCTTGACATTGAGAACTCTAGGCCTCTAATCCCAGTGGAGGGCCAAAAGGAATGGACTAGGGTTGGTAAAGGGCTGGAGGATGTTTTGGCTTTTAGTGCTGGTGTGTTGATTAAGGCGAAGGAGAATCATACCAATGCAGCTGAGGAGACTAAAGTGGAAGCCACTAATGTGGGTTTAACAACGTTAACGGATGTGGGTGAACGGGAGCAAACAGCACATGCAGCTCCCTCAAATTCCTTCCGGCTCTTGGATGAGGGAATTAGTGAGGCCACGGCTCAAGTAGCCTCTGCAAAAATTAGGGTTGTTGAAGAACCTCTTACAATAGATGATGGCGGTTCTGTCTCTCCCCCCTCTTCTTTAAGGCAAAAATCAAGTGCTAAGGGGGGTAACAGTAAAAAGAAGAAGAAAAAGAGCTCCGGCCAGACCTATTACTCCTTCTACCAATAGCCTGGTGGTAGGCTGTTTTGTTCGGTGTGTGTTATGGGTTTGTATCTTGATTTTGCCCCACTTTGAGCGGGGTGGGTGTTTTTTTTGTTACAGGTGAGTTTTCTTTCTTGTCTCATATAATCGCCTGGGGTATGCCCCTTGGATCCTTGTAATATTTTCTTTCTTTTATGTCACAATTATTTACCCAAAAAAATAAAAGTATATAATTACACGTAGTACCCTTTAAAGACAAGATAGTCTAGGATCCTACCTCATTGAGCTAAAAACTAAACGCCTCAAAAAATGAACCTCGACGAAACGAGATTCTGTCTAGGTGAACACGAAGCCCCCGGCATGGATACTAAGAATTCGCTATCCGCTCGCCAAAAACCAAGCACCGAGCCCACCAAAAACTAGAGAGAAGGTGGAGCTTTTATGTGAAACTTAGCCTTGAAGAAACCAGATTTGAAAATATCGTCCCAAAGACTGATATTTATAGGCCATGCCCAAACACAGGAGGTCAGTCGACTGAACCACCTAGGTCAGTCGACTGAAAAGGGGTACTGGAATCTCGAACATTTTCTACCGCCACAGGTCAGTCGACTGAACTCCCTATTTCTGTCGACTGAACCACCATACTGTCCAATCGTTAACTGGATAGCCACCCTCAGTCAACTAAACCACCACTAAAATTTCAAGAAACTTTTTCAGTGTCCACGCATAGGCCCAAATATGCACGTAAAACAACACCAAGGTCAAGTGTTAACTCCAACACCATCAACATTTAAATCATTCCAAAAATAAAACAAGTAGGGGTCTCACAACTCTCCCCCTCTTAAAGGAATTTCGTCCATGAAATTCAACATTGAATCTCAAGCCAAACACCAGCCCATCAACCATCAACAATCCCTAATGCCAACCCAGCAACACCGCATAACAACAAAATGCCCCAGCAACTAAAATCTCAAAACTGTCGTCACACAAGGTAAACACGACTTTGACGAAACAACCTCCATACGAATTTCCCACACGGGCAAGTCCCACTAACACTACTGTCATCCATGAAATATCCATAAAACATCGGATTGAGATCCAACTCACACTACCAAAACTTCGAAACACGTTTCTCATCAAACACAAACCACTCCAGCGATAAATGTATGATACGAGGCCAATCTATCATGGAACCTGGTCCCAAACACTCTCTACTTCAGGACATAAAGACTACCACCCCCATTCTTACTACCACATACTGGCTCACTCGCACCTCATAATGCACACCAAGGACTATCTCCACAAGTCCAAACATGCGAGGTCGAACCTTAACATCGATCACACGAAGTCACATACTCTACGCACAAACTTTACTCAAGTTCTGACGATTACCTGACCACCACCCACTTTGATACCACATCGCTACATCGCCATCACAAAGTTTACATGACGCCCATCCACGAGCAACAACACAAACACTCGACTCCAGAGAAAAGCTCACTTAACTCACCTAGAATACCAAAGAATGCATTTCATCTAAATCTTCATCCTCTATTCGATCTTCCATCACGAATCACAATTCTCACTGTAGAGAAACACTAGGTAACACACCATTGTCCCAGACAAGGTTCCACACAACCGAAAATCAATCCGACATCACAGCCGCAAAGTCACCTGACCCCAATGAGTCACTACCAAACACGTCACGCAGACAGAACATCTCATAGATATCCAATAACCTATACAAACCTAACGTCTCGCCATCAAATCACTGATATCAAGTCTACAGATCAACCTCAAATCAAGCATGATTGCCGTCACCTGACAAATCAAGCATGATGACCGTCATCCAACAAAGCAAACATGATGACCATCATCCGACAACAACTTAAACTCATAACACATACATCAATCCCTTCAGTCCACAATAGTAGAATATTCGAACCCAAAACTTGTCCCTCAAGTAACCAACCAAGACTTGTTTCTAACACTTAGAATTTCCTCACATACAGAACTCATCACAGCCCTTCTGTTCCTAACCAAAAATCATGTCGATCCGAACAGGCCACTCTAACTAAGGCTTCTCAAACATTGAATCCTTCCTGACTCATATCTTACCACAATCTCGGACCACCATCCGAACAAATGGTTATGCCAAAACCATAGTCGACGACCACTCCTCAACTCTAAGAACTCTGAGCAGTTCAAAACCCCAAACATAACCCAAATCCAGACTCACAAAAATCTATCAGAAGCCCACCATGTGAATATCCTAGCCTCCCGGTTCCGACAAAATTCCCACTCTTTTTTTGGGTAATTAAAAAATTTCCACTCTGCCAAGAGCTATAAACACAACCATACGCACACAACTCAGAATAAATTGCACACAATGGTTAATGATTTTCAGTTGATCACTGCAGAAAAAAACTCTACGTTACAAGGACAAACACAAGCATTCCTGGTGTACCAACCCGACCTCGCAAGGAACACAACCCAAATGGTTTAACCATCAAACATAACAAGTCATTCTTTAACTAGGTTACCATGACCTACTATGTTTACCACACTCATACGTACTCTTTTACGGTCTTCCACAGTAGGAAAATACTAACCCAAGCATGCAATTCTTTACAGTCCTCAACCGCGGGAGCAATCGGATCCCAGGTCATACACATAGACGCTATACATCTAGGAAAGCACACGGCCATGCACAACATTTAAACACATATTTATCAACCACCATTGAAGCCACGAAGAATCCGTCTTACAATCACCCGATCCCGGCAATACAAGTTTCTGAGGCACAACTCCAAGGATCACAACACAAATACAAAATCCATAGACTTTCACAGTCTCTGAACACAACCAAATCTGAATCAGTCAAGTTCCTAGTGTCTACATCCAACCAAGATGAAACAACTCACACTAGATAACCGTCTGCAAGGAAACTCTCTCTCCGTCCAGAGAAAAGAAAAGGGTCAATAAGAAACCATGACCCAACCTCAGCATACTCCCAGTACCCATCAACACTTAGCCCCCAAAGAACCCTGTAAGCCTTACCTTGAGGCCACCTCGATCATAGTCACACAGCTGCCATCGACCCCGATTATAATACTCAGACCGTCCGCTACACTAAGCTCTCAACTCTCATACCTCATTCACACACACACAAACACCATCAATCCTCATACCTTGTACAATACGTCTCATAGGACTACAAGCTTGTTACGAATCACACACGGAGACACAACGCCAACATTCCAATCACGCCAAGACCTCGCCTCATAAGGTTTCACTTCACTAATCTAGCTTCCACTAGTTAAACCACAGCCACGTCACGACCTCGAGCTCATTGTCCAAGTAACTCACATAGAAAGCGCATGACACCAAACAAAAAAAATCCAATCCTGAGACCTTTCATCCAAAGTTACTAACAGCTCCCCTAACCACACTGACGTGTTCTGTACTTTTGTCCTCAAAGCTCGCATCGATCACTAACATCTTAACCCATGATTTCTCGCATATCGCCCTAGGCCACCCAAACCACACAGTATACTGTTGAACCTTATTACTTCACACTTTGTTCCCATGGGCAAGCAACGTACCCACCTCTGAACCTAAGGTCGAACACAAACAACCTCCAGACATATCACACTCAAGATACACCATCACAGCACTAAGCCAACCACACTATTGAACCCTTCTACGGTCCTTTCAAACCTCATGCACCCAGCATGGTTACCAAACACGATCTCCTAATCAGTAGGATAACGACCAAACCACGAACTTGCATTCTCGTAGGACTACCATAGAATTGATACTCATCGCATGTTAGAACCGTACCCCGAACCCTTACACATTACAACACAGCCGTGACTCATACTCATTCCAGCATATCTGCAACTCATACTCGTCCCCATTTTCTCGATCTTACTCACTCGTAACTCAATTCTCGAATCTCAATAAGGTATACAGCATCCCAGTCATCAGACACTACTCTGACTACCAATAATACGCTACTAGCAAGGGATATTCCCAGAACCACTGGCGTTCTGCCATCTCAACATACGTCCGGCCAAGGATTACTACGCTTCCATCCACTATGTCCCGTCTATACTCTACCCCAAATACACAACTCATGACATAGTATGGCTCACGACGTACTTAATCCATCACACGGCCAAAATCACGTACACCAAACCTTAACCGAAAGGGATTATCACTACCCACAATCTAATCACAACAACTGATTTCCTAAGGTCTCCGATGCCACATCGCCCCCACTTACAAGGCCATCAATAACACAACTTTAACTTCTAGTAGCATACTCTCAAAAAGAGCCATCTACTAAAATCAAGCCACTAACCATGCTTCAACTGTACCCGAACAAAACTCTTCTCATACCAACACTCAACAGTTTACCAACCAAGGCCAACCTCACGCAGCTAACCCAATCTCCCCAATGAGTTCCACTACGCACCAAGCAATCGACACTCAACCCATAACTGTACCTTTCGACAACCACAACAATCGAGTCACACATCCGAGACCCAAACCACGGCCTCACCCTCTCCAAGGTTACGCAGTTCATATATAAAGGGAATTGATCTGTCATGTTATTTATAACGCGTACCAAATAATCATACTAACACTTAATCGAAACGATTATGCAAACACATCACACATACCGAGGAGAACTGACAAGAAAAACATGTCAAATTGAATAATCTACTTAGATTCCTTGCTAGAAAATACGTCGGCCAAACGCATTTCTAACTTGGCTTCCAAATTTATTAATTCAAATGCCTAAAGGTAATACTAATCAATTCTAAGGTCCAACCTCCATACTCACATATACACTCCAACCTCCATACTCACATATACACGGCATCCACATGCTCAACAAGCTATTATGCTCAACAAGCTTTCATACTCTTGTTATAAAAATAATTAACACTTAAACACATGCAATCAAGCACACGCAATCATCCTCACAAGGTGATGCACTCTCTTCCCACGGCTCTTAGGATTCGAACCCAAAGCTCTAATACCAAGTTATCACGCTCCAAATTTTGGGTCATGCGAAACACCCACGAACAACTGTTTTAGGATACTACGATCCGCCAAAATTGCCCAAATACAAACGAGTCAAAAATCATAACGCCAAAACGAGGTTAAAACCTTTGTAAAACGCACTACCGAGGATTTATTTAATTTAAAAGAGTAGCCCAAAAGGCTAGGGTCACGGCCCCAAAAGCCAAGCCTTTGAAACAAAACACACATTTTGGGTAAAGAAATAACTTCTAGAAAGAAGCATAAGCATTTCAAAATCTCCCTCAAAGCACAAGAGTTTATATGAAGTATAAACCAATCGAAAACTCTTTTTGTAAAGCATTGAACCAACCAATGAAAACCGTAATGATAAACTACGAAAAATAACAACCAACCCATGATCTCTCTCGAAAGCATAAATCATGCATACATCAGCTCCATGGCCATAAGAATTACATTACGCACACTTTTAAATCTAAAACATGTTACATCCGAATATGATCCATATACAAATGATATAAACTACCTAACAAGGACAAAACAAAAAGACTATTGTCATCAACCACCTTCGGGTACCTCAAGATAAACCTACATGACCATGCCTACCTGAAAATGGTTTGCACAAATCCCACAACATGAGCCGAAACCTAATAAAAACAGACTAATGCAGTAAAGCAGGATATGCAATTACATAGTATAAAAATCGATTCAACCATGCGAGCCTCAAAACGATTTCACTTCTCAAAACCCCAAGTTTTCATCCGACTCACACAAGCCTCGAAACGATTTTTCATCCTTAAAACCACGCATTTCAAACAATGCAAATAATGTCAAACAGTTAAAGAACAACAGTAACAAAACATTATTTTCACTCGGTTCACACAACCGACAATAATTTCTATGTACCGACTCTATTACACCCGGGACAAAGGTAACAACTATAAACTCCTACCCATTACCCTAAACCCAAGCCATACAGAGACTTGCTAGGTAATGACAAGTTCTATATGGCGTCACAACAACGCGCGCCTCACACAGGGGCAACCACTTCTTTACGGGGATTAGACCGAATGAGCGAAGCACCTACCACTTCTTTAAGGAATTAACCTGAAGGAGCGAAGCACCTACCTGAGTAAGTTTTTAGACTTTTACCGAAGAACAATGGCTGCCCAATACACACACACTGTCACGGCACATCTATCGGATCATTAAAAATCAACACGTAGCTCGACTACGAAACATTTAAAACCATACATTAATCATGTACAAAACATCTAATGGTAATTACCCAAAAAAAAAACATCCAACGGCCAATGCCAACATCCATTAATCACAGAGACCAAACAATATTTTTAAAATGTTTCCATCGTTTCTACCAAAATGTTTAAAATCTGAGACTCAACCCCGAGGGTTAGCTCCAAACCTCCAAAACACGATTTTCAAGATTTTTCATAAATCTCTTCATTTTCAAGCCTCCTTTTTGAAAGCCACAGACATCTATGCATACACAACATGTAATAAACCATAAAATAACGCAAAACGTGCTTTTTATCCAAACAAACATGATTTAAACATAAAAATTAACATTTATGGCATTTTTCAATGGTAGAAAAGTATATAATCGCACGTAGCACATTTTAAAAACAAGATAGTCTAGGATCCTACCTCGTTGAGTTAAAAACTTGACGAAACGAGATTTCGTATGGATGAACACTAAGCCCCTAGCACGGATACTAAGAATCCTCTATTTGCTCGCTAAAAACCAAGCCCTGGACCCACAAAAAATTAGAGAGAATGTGGAGCTTTTATGTGAAACTTGGCCTTGAAGAAACCAAATCTGAAAATATCTTCTCAAAGACTGATATTTATAGTCCATGCCCCAACACAGGAGGTCAGTCGACTGAACCACCCAGGTCAGTCAACTGAAAAGGGCTACTAGAATCTCGAATATTTTCCACCGCCATAGGTCAGTCGACTGAACTCCCCACTACAGTCGACTGGACCACCACACTATCCAGTCAATCGATTGGATAGCCACCCTCAATTAACTGAACCACCACTAAAATTTTACGAAACTTTTTTGGTGTCCTCATATAGGCCCAAATATACACCTAAAATTACACCAAGGTCAAGTGTTAACTCCAACTCCATCAACACTTAAATCATTCCAAAAATAAAACAAGCCGAGGTCTCACATACCTCAAGTAGCTTCCAAGCTTTGAAATCACCAAAGTTTCAGACCTAGCTTTTCACTTGATTGCGTCCATTCAAGCTTCTAATTTGCCCCAAACCTTTCAATTTTAGGTTAACAAATTTGGGTTTCAAGAGTTTGGGAAGCTCACTCTCTTGAGACAGAAAAAAGAAAAGGAGAGAAGAGAGGGGAGTCGAGTCCACGTGAGAGGGGGAAAATGGGAGGGGTTTGGGATTTCTATTCTCCACTCTCTCTCTCTCTCTCCATAACTCTAGAATGTCCCCCCAGGGCCTTGTTTGCTTTCCTTCCAAATTTGTCTTCAAGACTTGTTAATTAAGCTTCCATGTATCAACGTAAATTAATTTTAATTTTCTTTTCTATTAAATTTTAAAATTTTAAAATTTAACCACGAATTATTATCC
>JAUMHN010402614.1:0-15631 GCA_032360265.1 Heliamphora ciliata
CCGGTCACGCTGGTTGATCTGGAGGTGCCGGAGGAGGTGGAAGAGTGTAGTCTTCCTTTTTGTTAGTTTTGTTACATATATGTTATAACATATTCTCGGCATTGGAGCCTTGTAATGTATGTCGTTTGGTGCTTTTATACAATGCATGTATGTTCCTTTTGAGAGTGTATTCTTGGGATGGGTGTTGTTTGGTTGTTTATGGGTGTTTCACGTGTCCCGGAGTTTGGGGTGTGACAACTCGATTGAGTTGCCCACCTTAGTTGACTAAATCACCACGCTGACCATTCAATCAAATGACCTACCCACCTTAGTCAATTGAACGACAGAGAAAAGGAAACCTGAGCCGACGAATTTCAAATGGTCTACAACCCCAACACAAACCAGCCAAACTAGCCCTTTTCAAAATCCGAACATGCGTAAAACACGTATAACATATGTTGTTCTATAATGATAAAGCAAAAATCAACACATCGAATATACATATGAAAATAAAATGGGACCAAGTCTCACAAAATCTGAACTATTAAATGATTGAGTAGTCAAGTAGACAAGGTAGTGGCATACACAAACGTTAAGGGCAAGATGGGTTGTAACCAGGTTACCTTGATTTCCTAAGGGGATGATGCTTTTTGGGTGACTATGTATAGACTGATTACATTGGCATAGTATCTAATCATTGAGATAACTTTTCCTATGGATCGGGTAGCACGCATACATTTTAACGTGACCGTTCACTTTCATACTATTCGTCTTTATGATTGTTCGTCCTTATACCGACCATCTCCATGGGGTGCTAGTTTTGTTGGTAGCAGATTGAGATCCTCATCTTACGTTTAGATTCTGGCCAAGTCTTACAAGAGACATTTGGGGAATTAGTTTTAGATTTTTGCATGGCTTTCCGTTCGTAAACATATAACCAATCAAAGAGGGCGATTCAAAATTTTGGGAGATGTGCGCCAAACGTGTGTTTTGAACTTTTCGAGAAGTTGAGAGGAACGTTCATTGACCGGATTTGCTATAACGCTAGTAAACCGTAGGAATGGCCCCTTACGAATCGCTGTACATCAGAGATGACGCAACCCAACTTGTTAGAAGAAAGTTGCTCGGATTCAAAATCGTTCAAGTCACTACGGAAAAGATAAAGTTAATGCGAATGAGACTGAGCAGTCACAAAGCAAATAGAGACACTATACGAATAATTGTAGACGCGACCAGGAATTTGAAGGAGTTTGAAGTTGGAGATTTTGTGTGTTCTTAGAAATATCGCCATGGTGAGAAGTGATGAGAATTGGAAAGTTGAGTCTTTGTTGCATTAGACCGTATGAGATTCTCTAGGAGATGGGAGACACGACGTATTGGTTTGCCTCACCATCAGTGTTGTCAAAAACTACACGATATATTCCATATCTCAATATTGAGGTAATACATGCCTGGCATTTCTCACGTTTTGACAATACAACCTGTCAACCTCCAGCTCAATCCTACATATGAAGAGGAGCCGACGCGAATACTAGATATAAAAGAACAAGCCCTACAAAGCAAAGTTATTTCGAAAAAGTAAAAGCACTATAGCGTAATCTTTCGTTGAAGTAATCACCCAGGGATGAGAAGGGATATGCGAAAGTAATATCCATATTTTTAAAATAAGGGTAAGTAAGTTTCGAAGACGAAATTTGTGTAACAGAGCTGGATTGTATTAACCCGCATTCCCAAAAACTAATATATATGAAAATGTTAAACGAAGATAGATAGAACGCTAGCTATGGAAAGGAACTCTGAACCTAACTCCCTGGGGAAGATCTAAACTAAACTTAGAGTCTTCTTGAACCCAAGAATTGGGATAGGCTAAACCTAGTGTTAGTTTAAAGTTACATAGTTAGGAGCACAAGTCCTTAAGCTTAATAAAGAATGAAATAGAAAGATTGGCCCAATGGTTAGCCAAGACCCATTTCTTCACTAAAGCCCAAACACATACAAGGCCCAAGACTAAGAATGAGGCCCAAGTAAAAAGAGTGACCCAACTCAAGTAAGGCCCAAATTATTTATTTTAGGCCCACAAATTTTTTTTTTTAAAAAAGTCTATGGGTCAAGCCTAACTTAAAAATAAAAGAAAGGTCCAAATTTAATTCTTTTGACCCAAAATTTAAAATTCAAGAATTATTAAATATAAAAATTAATTATTTAAAAAAAGTAGGAAGCTTCCCATGTGGCCGGCCTCCTTGAAAGGTGTGCCCAAAAAGTACAACTTTTGTACTTTTGTCATATCTTGAGGATTTGTATTGGGAACATGCATTTTTATACTGCTTTGGGACTATTTTAGTATAAATGGAGCAGTTTCAGATAATTTTAATATTTTTATATTCTACGAAATTATTTCTAAAATAAAATCTTAATTCTAGAAAATTAAGTAAGTCACATGCATTGATCACTTTTTCGTGTCAAATTATCTTCCCGGACAGTTTGAACACATTTCTACTTCTTTTTAGCTGAAAGAATTTTAATCAGCTAAAATCTTCCCAACTCCTCATCATTCATCTCTTGACAACACATCAACCTAGAAGGGTATAATTATGAAATTAGACCATAACCTATTCTAATTAATTATCAAACAAGTCCTTAAAAATTACACATCATGTCCTTCTTCACACCTATAAATAGAAAGCCATTCTCCACCATTTTTCCCTTGTTATATTCGATCAAGGTGAGGGTTCCTAGAGAGAGAGTGAGTCTTGAAGAAGAAGAAGAAGGAAGGAAGAAAAGAAAGAAGGGTGATCCCGGAGGGCTAAAGCTTAAGTCCTAACGTTCTTTGATCAAGACCTTTAAGGTAGGCACTCCTAGAACTATCTTTAATCTTCTCTTATTACCCCTCTCTACAACATTTAATAAGATTTAAAGACCAAAGAACAAGATTAGAAACAAGAAGGTTCAAAAAGAATCGAATAGGAGATAGCCTAGTGGAGGTGGTTGGAATAACGTCTTGCGTTTTGTTTTCTTTTTCGTGAGTTAAACAAGTGTGTTGTGGGGTTATTTAAACCCCTAGAGTATACTGGTTTTTCATGTTAAAAAAACCTATATGGACCCGATATACAAATTAAACTAGGATAGGAGCAAGTCTACCGAAGAAAAACCAAGAAATTGCCATTTTAACCTCTTATCCAAATTTTTCGTGAGACCTAAAAGTGTCTTCTTCAAAACTTATTTTTACTGGAGCTTCATGAGGTTATTATTAACATGTGTAATGTTTGGTAGAGCCCCAAATGATGTCAAAGTACCAAAAACATAATTTTTATGCTTTGACACCATATGAGCAGAAACACAGTCCACTTTTCCGATCTTTAGAAACTTCCAAAAAACTCCCTTCAGGTCAATATTTATGTCCAGAGCTAGAGTTTTGAGTTATTGTTCATCTAAAATTTATTTGGAGTGATTTGACCAGACGATTTTTCCTAAAAGTCATTTTTATCAAACAGTGTCGTTTTTAGACCTATTCTGTTCAACGAATTTTTGCCCCTGTTTAAAAGCATATTTGAGCTTAGCTTTCTTCATTAACAATGTTCCTAACATGTATATCTATCACCCTGTAACATTTTGTAGCAAAAAATGACTCTAAGTATGTTAAAACTATTTTACGGTGAGACCAACAGATTCTGAATTTTTGGTTTAAGGAGATGATTAATGCTTAGAAAGTGTTTCGATTTCCATGAGTGAGTCCAAGTCTTGGCAAGTATTTTTCTGAATCCAAGGGCTAATAAAACATTATAAATAACGAGTTTTTCTTTAAATACTTAAAAGAATAAGGTTTGAGCTATCAACCAAAGAACCGATCTAAAATTCCGAACCTTCCTTTACCACTTGACAATAGGAGTTGGTGCCCTACATTTATGTACCGTTGTAATTGATTTATAGGCACTGGGGTTTTGTCATCAGAGGTTTGAGTCGAGACTCATTGAGAGGATGTGGTTTGCGTATCATCTAATTAAGGTGAGAGTGCTTAACTATTATCTTGAAACAAGTAATTATGTGAAGTGTTTTTTAAAATGTTGTTATATGCATATTTTGAAGCATGAATTGTTGTTGAATGATAGCATGAGACTTTTACTTTGAAATGCGTTTTTAAATCAAGTATGCCAATTATATTATTAATGGTGTTAATGTCCTATTGATATATCAAAATGCGATCGCATGAGACTTTTACGTAAGGATGCGTTATTAAATCAAAGTGCCAAGTTATGCGGGTTTCCGACCTGTTATATCCCGTTAGGAGAGGTAACCCGGTATGGTTAAGCCTTGTCATGGAAATTGATTATCATGTATTGTGGGCAGTTAATCCTTATTATAAGAATTTGTGATTTTATACTATGAACTGCTAAGCCTTGTTTCGAGAAATGTTTATATTGAGTTGTGGCTATTAAGCCTTAATTATCCATTTGTGAAGAGAATTGAACATGACTTATGAAACTTCTTGTGTTGAAGTGAATGCGTCATGTACTTGTTTTCTGGTTAAAAGAATGATGAACTATTTTTTTCAAAGATGTCAATTTACACTTAAAGCTGAGTATGTGGGTTTAATCTTGTTCAATATAATACTAAGTGAACTCTCATGTAACCTTTGTGGTTACAGATCGCAGGTTCTGCTAAAGGTCCACCACTGTCGACGTCTTAGGCTTGGAATCGAAGCTTCGATGTCATTCTTGTTGTCTTTCATTTTATGGTATGTAATTGTAAGACATATCATGTTGAAGATTAAGAGTTATAGTTTTGAGATGTAAAGTATGGTATGGGATGGAGTATCCTGGTTATGATTGATGGGATGGAGTCCCTTAATCTTATGTTCTTCAATTTCAATGAAAGGATATTTTTGAACTAGTCTTGTAGGGAATGTTTTATTCTTGGCTATTCTAAGCCTTGTTATTTTCTTGAGGCCACTGGAATGTTGGCAAAATCATGCCCCATTGCACGATAAAATACCTTGCATGAGCAGGGTGTGATAGTTGTCCCTGGTTTGTATGCCATGATAAAATGTTTTTCGGCTGGATGCCATGATATGAATTTTTGAGGTGATATCTCATGGCGAAGGTGGTTTGGGTGGCAAAATAATCGATATTAGAATATACATTGATCCCGCACTAAACCTTGACATGAGATTTAAGGGCCTCACAATGATGATTTTTCACACCTTGTTATAAGTGATGACCCGATTGGATACTTAATTCGGCTACGTAGTCATTCTATGGCTGAAAAAATGCTAAAAATCGATCGGTACACTTGGTCTGTGACGATTGAATTGGGATTAGAATGGTTTATCCAGGTTGGGTTAACCTAGAATGATTTAGTAATTGATTAAATCTAGTAATAAATTAGAAAGTATTCATCGTCATCTTCATTACTTCTTTAGCATCCTTATTGCGCATATCTTAAAGAATGTCTAGTTGTATAAATTTTTAGCTAAGTCTTTAAATGTCCCTCTGACTGTTGAATATAGGAAAAAAAATATTGTAGAATGATGCTTAGTTGGATTGTGTTTGGAGTTAAACTAGTAGGATTTTAGAGTTTCTTTTGGGCTTCGACTCACGGCGTTAGTGCCGCAGATGAAGGTGTAGAATTTCAAGATCAGAGAGACCTTGTTGATACGGATGACTACCAAAAATTGCAAGATTTTGGGACAGCTTACAAAGAACTGGTTCATGTTGTACCCGTTTTGAGTTGTTTTTCCTTAGTGTATTAGTTTAATTTCTCATCCTTAATAAATACTTTGTGCTGGATAACTGTAATTATTTAATTTTGTGGCTATCGCCGAGAGAACATTTTGTTTATGAATGTAATAGTTTACTATTAATTATGAATTAAGCGTCAGCATAACTTTTATTATACGTATATGTATGTCATAACGTTCCAAGAAGTTGGGCTTTACAGGCTCAAAACATTCAATCAACTTCTATTTCTTCATTATTTATCCAACAACTATAGGATATAATAATAAATGAAATTAAAGCCCAGTAGGGCAATGCTCCGCGAAGTAGTCAGTTAAACTCGAAGCCGTACACAAAAAGAACTGACAGACTCATTATGCCTATTAGCTATCAACCTCCAAAATTCATACAATTCAATGCAAAGGGATATCTAAGACAACATGTTGTGCATTTATCAAAACATGTAGTAGTGCTGGGACATATGGAGTTCTCCTTGTCAAGCACTTCGTTCAATACCTTAAAAGAAATTCCTTGGAAGGGTACGTCGATATGGAGCCTCAGTCCATTAATGGTTGGTTATAAATTGAACGAGAATTATTGACCTATTTCTACAGCACCCATCGAACGGTGAGCGTGGTGGAATTAACCAATATTAAGCAATCGAATGACGAACCTGTGGTTGATAATATTCATCGTTGGCGCACTTTGTGCTTGGATTGCAAACATAACCTCTCCAAGACTTCTAAGGTTGAGATGTGTATGCAAGACATGCATTGGGGCACCACTACATCCTTCAATGAATTTGACCACGTTCGTTTGAAGATTTTGCTACACATGCCCATGAAATGAAAATTAGTATAACCAATCACGGTGGAAAGAACCATCTTATAATTGAGCACTAAAAAGATGAGAAGAAAAGTGGCATTTCATAGGGAAAATCCACCGAGGAGTCAATGGAAATCACTATGTTCCCAACTAAATTATTCAATAAGGACAAGAAAAAAGAGTTCAGAAAAATGATGAAGAGAAGAAAAAATACCCAACTCTTAAGGAGAAATAGGAAAATAAGTATACATTCCCTGACGTTGATGTATCAAGCATGCTGAAAGACTTGCTTGCAAAGAAGTTCATTCAACTTTCTCTATGCAAACGGCTAGAGGAGATGGGTCGAGTTAATGATTTGAGGTATTGTCACTACCATCAGATCATCAGCTACTCCACTAAAAAATGTTTCATTCTAAAGGAATTGGTAATGGACCTTGCAAAAAAGGAAAAGATCATACTAGAATTTGATGTGGTTGTAGAGTCCAACCATGTAGTCGCACTTGTTGAAGTTGCTAATCATGTGAACTCGACTCCAACACTAGGGGCAGGAAGCAAAATCATCCAGTTTGGATCACTTGAATACGAAATAATTCAAATTTCTAGCCAATAGACTCCAAATGCCAGGAATAAAAAGAAACTATTCTCACTGAACAGCTGTAGTTGTAGAAAAAGTCTAAGCCTAGCATTCCTTGACACGAGCTTAAACTGTCTTTCAAAAAAAAAAAGACTTTGACATGAGCCTAAACTGTCTTTCAAAACAAAAATCCTTGACACAAGCTTAAACTGTCTTCTAAAAAAAAGAACACTCCTTAACGTGAGCCTAAACTGTCTTTCAAAAACAAAAATCTCCTTGACATGAGTCTTAACTTTCTAGATATAATGTATTTCCTTGAATTACGTTTTGACTTGATCCTTTTCAAAGGTACAAAGCCAATCAAAAAAAAAGTCACAATTGCAAAAGCAGCAAGTCCAAAATGATAAGATGTGGCGTCAAGTCTCAACTAATGGCAAGATACGGCGACGAGGCTTCACTAGTGATGGTATACACAAAGTGCAGAGACCGTCACATCGCTCTCCAAATCTCACCAAGTGACGATGCGGCAACGAGGCTTCACTTATGAACAATATGAATAGATCCTCACATCGTGTCTAATTGCTTACATATTGCTCTTTGGTTCCTAAAAAAAAGACTTGGTTAAATGGAAATTAGATGCCGAGCATACTTAAAGGAAGTCAATTTAGAATTCATTTTTATTTTGCCGATATCTATGTGACGTAAAACTCTGTGTCATTTTCTAGATCATTTTCAATGATGATGTAGAAAGATGGTCATGCCATATCCTAAGATAGTGTCGATGGCAAGGTGCGACATGAAACTTATGTCGTTTTTTAAGCCGATTTTGATAGCTAGATGTGACACAAGGCTCGGTTAGTTCTCTAAGTCATTGTTGATGACGTTGTAACACGAAACTCGTGTTGTTTTCTAAGTCATTGCCGAATACGAGACGGCGAGAAGCTCATGTCATTTTCTAAATGGGTACTAATGGCGAGTCGCGACATGATACCCACTTGTTTTTTTAAGTCATTGTCGATAACCATATGACAACATGCTCATGTCATTTTCTAAATGATGCTAATGACGAGATGAGGCCCAAAACTTCACCAATAACGACATGCACAAAAGTGCGGAGGCCTTTGTATCATTTCTTGAATGCTTCTGTGCTACTCCATGAACTTGACAAAAAAGGAACACAAATAGAAACAAGATAATGAAAGACAAAATGGGAGATGCATACCTTGTTATTTGCTAATGAACTCACAAATTAGGAAAAAAAAGTGCTCCTGTAATGATGGTCTCATGGGATTACGAATTTTCTACACCAAAGTAAAAAAAAACATTTGCAAATAAAAAATTGATACTTTTGACTACCTTAGGCAATCCCAAAAAAGGGGGGACAAACCAAGCAAACAAAGAAAGTGATAGTTGATTTGCGTAAAAAAAATAAAAAGAATTGCTAATTCCTAGAAAAAACATCGCAATAAACTATTGAGCCATGAAGCAATAAAAATAGACATCTTGGGTACCCACCGACTTGCACTAGCCACCATTGCTTTAGTGGGGAAATTGAGGAGGACCTTGGGGTGCATTTGTTTAGCGATTTATTCCCAAGAGAAAGAAAATAGTAAGTAGTATATATATATATATATATATATATATATATATTGGCAAAAAAGACAAAAAGTCTAAACAATTGCATTGATCCTTCATTCTAGGCTAGTACAAAGCCGCCACAAACCTTTGGAATTTATAGTGAAAGAGAGGTTTATTTCACAAATAACATAATGTCAATTTCCTTAAAAGAAAAGTTACCCTTTTAGCAAACAAGAAAAAAGGATCATGATGCCTTTTTTTGGTAATTGACAAACATCATGATCATAAAGGCAAGAAAAGAAAATTGAAGAATCTACTTCATAAAATGATTTCTTCTTCAAAATCATGGGCAGTTACTACAAATTTGGTACTCAAGAAAAAAAAAAAGAACAAAAAATTAGAGGTTTGGGTGGAGGAGTTTTTGAGAACGAAACATTGTTGTAATAGCAACTAAGGAAAAGAAGTTTTCTTTCACCATTGAGATTGATTCTCTAAAGTTCAAATGATGAAAAAAAAAAGGTATTTCCTCAACCTATCCACGGTATGTCATGGTATGTTTCTTATTATATAAAGAGGTAAAGAATGACGAAATTTTCGCTTAAACAAGTCAATTGAAGTGCTTAAAAAATAAATACCGATGCTTGCCTTTTTCATTGCTGAGTTGGGCACAAGATATGCACCAAAGTATATATATAATTTTCAGGTAGTGTTCATTGCTTGGTCACCGAATCCATTACTAGGATAATACAAGTGTATCAAACCAACTAAGATACTTCCAAGTCTGCCCTTCACCGCTAGCAAGCAGGCATTCAGCTTAAAACTTTGAAGTGGGGACAATTTGTAGATGCTAAACTTTTACTACGGTTTAATTTCCATTTAAATAATCATAAGTGATAAATTTTCATATTTGATTAAAGTTAAATGGTCAAAAGTAACAAGGTGTGGGTCCTACAATAACACGTGTCAAAATCACTCAATTAATGAAAAAATGTTAGAGATAAAATTTAAACTTGATGTTATTTCTATAAAATTAGGAATGATTTTCTCCCCACTTTTAATAAATTAAATAAATTTACATTCAGATTCAAATTTAAATTCAAATTATTGAGATTTCTAAATTTAACCCCTTCTACTAAAGCGTACAATTGGAGGCTCTCGTTGAGGGAGAAGACACTTTTGGCAGAGAATTCTCACGCATTCTTCAAGATACTCTACTCGAAGTTCTGCACTTCTACTATAAGTTTTTCTCAAAGCCCTCATGAAGGATCAACAAGCACATCAATAATGTGCCGATTTATCTATGAATTTTCACATCAAGCACGTTTTACGAATCAAATCCAATAAAGTCAGTGTTTTGAATCTTGGTTCGAAATCAAGCTTCCAATCCTGATCAAGCCCCCTTCAATCTTCTTAGTTCGAAAATTTGAAAAAGTTATCAACCTGGTTGATTTGACAATAATTTATAACAACCGTTGGATTGTAATCCCTTTGGAAATTGAATCAGAGGTTCGCTATTATATTTGGTGTAAATCATAAAGGATTGTATCCATTTATTTTAAATCAATAAAAAAAATTTGTACACTATTTTTTATGATCTTTATTGCAAGATTCAAAATTTGTGTGTTACAGCAATATAAAAATAATAATCAGAAACTGCAAGACATTGATTTTTATGTGGGAAACTCCTAAAGAAAAAAATCACGAGACCGAAGTCCAATTCCAAAATCTTAACTAGGTCAAAATAATGAGTCTACACAGTTTACTCTCTAGGCGTACCCAGAGGATAACAACATTAGGAATAATATTCTCGGCTACTAACAATATTTAATATTGTTTACCATAAGATAGATTTTAATCAAATAATCCAAAGTAGGTTTAGATCTAACCAATTAACAGTCGATACCATTTGATAACAAGAACTACGTGCTGAGAGAATGCCTCTATAGTTTTACATTGATCGAGCTTCGTTTACCCTCCAATCTATGCATAAAAGTGAGTTGATCTTCCATCGTTACGCAATTAGGAGCTGCTGCTTCTAACTGTTCTCTATTCTGGAGAATTAGTTTTCGCTACCAAAATTCATGGCCATCAAACCCCTTTAAGGAGATTTATAAACATAGCCCACTAAAGGCTATTTCTAGATTTGATTAGAATTCTAAAAGGAAAACATTTCTAAACTTGTATTATCTTCTTTTCTTTCTTTTTTCTTAAATTGTGTTACCCCAAATGGGGCGAATACCAGCAAACTCTCCATCCGCCACATGTGGGGGGATCCATCATACTTGTTGCATCTCTGCAAATTTATGTTTTTCTTTGGGTAGAGTCTTTGTTGTCATATTTATACCATTTTGATCAGTATGGATTTTCTTCAATTGTAAAAGCTTTTTGTCCAACACATTTTGAATATAGTAATATCTCACGTCAATTTGTTCTGATCGTGAATGCAATATGGGTTCTTGGTTAAATGAATAACATTTTGGTTATCCTAGAAAAGTGCATCCTTCTCTTGTGCCAACCACAACTCCTGTAGCAATCTCTTCATCTACGACATCTCCTTGTAGCCTTCTGCTACTACAATATACTCGGCCTTTATGGTGGATAGTGCAACGCACTTCAGCAACCTGCTCTACCAAGATATAGCTCCCCCAGTAATAGTAAGCATGTATCCTGATGTAGACTTTTTAAAGTTAACATTTCTTGTCATGTCAGCGTCTATGAAATCTTCTAACTTAGGCTTTCCCTCACCAAAAGATTAAAAAAAAACTCTACAAGTGCTTTTAAGGTACCGAAAAATCCATTTCACTATTTCCTAGTGATCCCTTCCAAAATTTGACAAAAATCTACTCATCATGCCAACTGCATATGATATGTCTGGCCTCGTGCACACCATCGCATACATAAGTCTCCTAACTGCGGATGAATAAGAAACTTTCTTCATCTCTATATTGTCTTCTCACTTGTTGGATTTTGATGGAAACTGAGTCTAAAATGATTGGCAAGTGGAGTTCCAACTGGTTTAGCTTTATCCATGTTAAACCTTTATAGTACGTTTTTAATATACCTCTCCTATAAGAGCCACAAATTATGATTCTTTCTATCCTGGTTGATCTTCATGCCAAGTATCTGCTTAGCTTGATCCAAATTCTTCATTGCACAGGATTTTCTCTACTCTACTTTAAACTTTTGAATCTTGCTCATGTCGTGACTAGTGATTAACATATCGTCTACATAAAGCAGCAATATAATGAAGTCACCTCCTGTAAAAAATTTTAGGAACACATGGCAATCTGAAGCGGTCTTTCTGAACTCGTGATCGGTCATTAATTGATCAAATTTCTCATACCACTGTCTCGATGCCTGCTTTAACCCATACAGACTCTTCTTTAGTTTGCATACTAGATTATCCTTACCTTTGACTTTGAACCCATCGGGCTGCTCCATGTAAATCTCTTCTTTCAAGTCACTTAAAGGAAGGTCGTTTTCACGTCCATCTGCCCAATCTCTAAATCTAGATTTGCAGCCAATTCGAGAATTGTCCAAATATATGTCATCTTCACAACAAGTGAGAAGATTTTTTCAAAATCAATACATTTTTTCATATTGAATACCTTCATAACCAATCGTGCCTTGTATTTAGGCTATGAGTTTTCTTCTTCTATTTTCTGTTTGTAAACCTATTCATTCTTCAATGTTCTTTTGTCTGTGGGTAGTTTTACTAGATCATATGTGTGGTTTTTATGTAAGGATTTCATCTCTTATTGCATGACTTTTGTCCACTCATTCTTTTGTTCGTGTTCAACTGCTTCCTAATAATAGTCTAGCTCTCTTCCATCCTTAAGCATTAGATATTTAGTACGTGAGTATTTGCTAGAGGCCTAATGCCCCCTATTAGACCTTCTTAATTGTGGCTCTACTGGAGGATCAATGTGAACCTGTTTTGTCTACTCTTCTAAGATTGTACCATCAGCTGTAAGCGAATGCTCATCAACATCTGTACTATCTTGTATGTCTTCCCCGTCATTATTATGCATCGTAAGTGAAAGGATTGGATCTCTATCAATCGGATTCTCTGCCTGTGCATCTGGTTCCTTTTTTTCCGTCAATGCCTTCTATGGTTTTGTCATCAAAGAAGGCAACGTTTGTGCTTCTAATGATCTTCTTGTCAACAAGATTCCAAAGTGTGTATCCAAACTCTTCACAACTATATCCCTAAAAAGTGCACTCTTTTGACTTCCCGTCAAGTTTTGATCTTTCATCTCTAGGAATGTGAACAAATGCTTTGCTCCCAAATACCCTCAAATGCTCGTAGGAGATCTCCTTTCATGTCCATACTCTGTCCAGTTAATCACCCTCAAGTGGAACTGAGGGAGAATTTATCAGATCGATTATTATTCTTATTGTCTTTCCATAGAGAGTCTTCAGTAGTTTTGCATATGACAACATACATCTGACTCTTTCCATAATTGTTCTATTCATCCTTTTTGCCACCTTATTCTGTCTTGGTGTCTTAGAAATGATCATTTCATGCCTAATGCCTTTAGCCTGATAGTACTGTTGAAACAGTCCTCAGTACTCACCACCATTGTCAGTTCGAATGCACTTCAAAGATCTTCTTGTCTTTCTTTCCACAGTAACCTGAAACTATTTGAACACATCTAGCATGGAGTCTTTAGTTCTTAAAGTGTATGTATGAGACCCGGTTCGTTTTAATTTTGTAATGTATATTCGTAACATGTAGTTGTTGTTTTAATCGTTATAGGAAAGCATTTTTCTATACGTGTTATGCATGTGATATCTTAGATATGCATGTTGGGTTCGATCTTGGAACCGTTGGCGTTGTGTATCAAAGTTAAAAATTTTCCTTTCTGGTGAGACCGTTCGATCGGTCTATCTGGAGTGGGCTATATATTACCAGCTCATTGCCTTGGTTTTGAGCCCTAGCTTGTTGAGCAAGCTTCTTCTTATAAGGTAGATCAGATCCTCTGCCTTCTCTCTAGAATTGAGCATGGTTCGGGCTCTGTTTTTGACATTCCAATAGTCGATTCTTGTTATCCTCACCATAAGCTTTGCGTTCATCCGAACGGTTTCTCATTTTTGCAACTTTGGTTTATTTTCAAAGTGCAAAGCGTCGAATTTTTAACTCACCAAGATAGAATTCTAGACTGTCTTGCTTTAAAAAGGGTGCTACATATGATTATATGTATTTTTTCCATTTAAAAATACATTTATTGTTGAACTTTGTGTTTAAACCATGTTTGTTGGATGAAAAGGCATGTTGTGCGATCTTGTAGTTTATTACAAAGTTAGTGGACTTGAATGTGTCCGAGGTTTTCGAAAAGATGAGTTTTAAAAATTGAAAGAGTTGTGAAAATGTTTTCAAAAACCAAGTTTAGAAGTTTGGAGCTAATTTTTGGGGTTAAGCCTTATTTTAAAATGATTCGGTTGAGATTTCGGTTAATCTCGATGGCTATATGGAAGATATGATGGTGTGCGATTAGATGTTTGGTACATGGCTATGTGCGTGCCTATATCTGTTAAGTCATACCATGCGTCGTTGTAACGAATTGCATATTGAGGTAAGTCGTTGTCCTACGATGAAAGACTGTGAAGAATTGTGTATTGGGGCATGCCGTTGTCCTACAGTGAAAAATCGTGAAGAGTTGCATATTAGAGCAAGTAGTTGTCATGCGGTGAAAAACTGCAAAGAATTGAATGATTGGGTTAGTTCTGTCCTACGGTGAAAGATCGTAAAAGAGCACCAGATGCATGAGAATATGGTTGTTTATGCGTATTATGCTGTTAGATGTCATGGAATCATACGAAAACTTGTGATTTTAATGGTAGAAAACCGTTCTTATACACGAGTAGTCGAGTGATGCATGTAACTGTATTTGCATGTTATGCTTTTAAATACAAGATAGTCTGTTTTTATTAGGCTTTGGCTCACATTGTGGGATTTTAAAAACTTTTTTCAAGTGGTTTCGATCACATGGCTTGATCTTGTGGAGCCAGGGTGGCGAAGGACAAGACTTTTTTTTGTAGTTCGGTAATTTATTACCAATTTTGTTATTGGATCATGTAATGAAGTATAATGCTTTAATTTTGAACGCATGTTTTGTAAGCCTTGTGGGCGTTTATTTTAATGCATGAATGTTGTAAGATCAAAGAGAGTAACTTTGAGTTGTTTGTTGTTTTCCATTATCATTAGTTACAACGTTTGTGCCTCGAGGGAGGATTTTAAGCCTTATTTTAGTAGGCGTTGTGGGCTTAGTTTTTTCCTTGAAAACTTTCTAAGAATGCTGGAAAAGGTTTAAGTGTTAAGGAAGAAAAGTTGTGTTTTTGAAAAATGGCCTAAAGCCAGACTGCTCGATGGACCGATCGATCGGTCTATCGAGCGGTCAAGTCAAACTCTCTGTGTTTTGTAGGCGTGTGAAAAATAGTGTGCAAATTGAGACCAATCGAGCAGTTTTATGATCGATCGATCGGCCTGGGCAGATTTCAAAAATTGTGTTTGATTGATTTAAAGCGTGGCTCTTGGGAACCGTGACCATAGTCTTCTGGGCTATTCTCCTACATAAAATAAACCCTCGATAGGTGTGGCTTTGGGATTTAGAGGTAAAAAATAAGAGAATTCAAAGGACATTTTGAAAATATTTTAACACCTTGAAAATCAAATTTTGAAAACCCTTTTTGTTGAAAATAGAGTCGCCACTTAATTTTTGAGAAAAACTAAGAAAAAAAATTGGCTACAGATCTTGAAAACGTTAAACCAGAGAAAGAGGGTCCGGGGACTAAGGTTCGAATCACGGAAGGTGTTAGGCACCCCATTCGCCCAACCATAAGGTTAGCTTCTACTGATCATCATTAGTTCTTTAATGTAATTTCTCAAATGCATACAAATAAAAAAAATTGGGGTGAAGAGAGAACATTCAAAATTAAGTATAGAAAATACATAAGATATATA
>JAUMHN010402625.1:0-15623 GCA_032360265.1 Heliamphora ciliata
ATCCCCAGCCGAGTTCTTAGATCTTAACTCGATCTTTGACTCGCCCGTACTCCCTTTAGATCTTAACTCGATCTTTAAGATTTGTTCGATCACACCAGCATCTGCATCGTGTTAGCATTTGCACCATGTTTCTTATCTTACATCTCTACATTATGCCCTGTGAACTACGTTTTGGTCTGATCCCTAGGAAAGGGGTACGTAGGCAACTCAATAAAAATTCGAGTACGACCAACATCATATGTATGCTTGTGTGTTTGTGGCCTAAGATTGACGGTTCGATCAAATGGCTATTGTCTCTGGATCTTTGATATAACTCACATCACGTGTCGCTATACAAGTTATATCAAAGAGGGACAACTGTAGACACTCCAATTTGACCACGCCTAATCTTAGGTGAATTCGATGATGAAAACAGGTAAAATGGTACTTCAGTTCGATCATCGAGAAGTGATTTAAGCTCGGTATTTGAACCCAAAACCTTTAAACCAATGAAATTTTATCAAACCATCGAAACTTGCTGTCCAAGTAAGGCGACCGCCATGTTCATTGTGACGATGCCAGTAGAACTTTTTGGAAACCCTAGCTAAAAGTAGCGACAGCCGCCTTAAACCTTGCGACCGCTAACTCGCATTATGGCGACTGCCAATCGAACCCTTTGGAACCTTCTTTTAACATGGAGACAGCCATATCCAATATGGCGAACGCCAACTCCAAATGGCCTAACGCGTCCCAAAACGTGGTAGCATCTCATTGGTTGGTGAACTCTGTAAATACCGTACCTCTGGTACGTTTTCAAGGATAGAATTTGAGTGAGAGGTTTTGAGAGAGAAGCTCTGTCGCGTCGCCAAGCAATTCTGAGCCCCAACGTCAAAGCCCTGTCGAAATACCGAGATCCGAACCTCCGACGCCTACATTGAAGCCTTGCTTGGATCACCACCCGAGGATTGGACCATTGAAGCGCATTCTCGACTTGAGGATTTCCCGACAATCTAGGTACCTCGTTTGGATCCCCAATCCTTCTAAACTCCATTTTCTCTCTCTTAGAGTGATCGGGTTAACTTTCAATTTCGATTTGGGCATTTCTTTTGTTTACGTAATTAACTTTGTTTATTGTTTAAATTTCTTCATTTAGTTTAATCTTTTTAATTAATTGCTTAGTTTACACATCCACACTTAGCGCATTGTCTTTTTCTTTAATTCATTCATCAAAATAGTGCTAATATATTTTGACAATTACAACTTGTTAGTGTTGTTAATTGTTATAATAATACACTTACATTTATGTGAATGTAGTAATTAATACTATATTTCACATTTTAGTTAAATAGTTGTATTTAATTTCTCTTATTTTTCTAGCATTCCGTTTTATTTCATTTTTTTTTCTTATAATATTAATTTAATGCCCTCTTCTTTTAAATATTAGTGTTCTTTCATTAGCCTTTATTTTCCATTGTTTTTTCTTTTCTTCTTAATAGTGTAATTTTTCTTTTTAAGCATTTTATTTCTTTTTATTTCCTTTTCCGTATAGTGTAGCTTTATTTTCTTTTAATTGTAATGTAGTTTTATTTTTCTCTTTTTAGTATTTTATTTCTTTTTATTTTCATTTTCTATGTAGTGTAGCTTTATTTTCTTTTTCTTGTAATGTAGTTTTATTTTCTTTTTTTTATATTCCATTTCTTTCCTTTCTTTTCCATTTCTTTTTATTTTCTCTTTATAATGCTTATCTTATTCTTTTTTTCTTTTCTTTTGTTAAACCCAAAAAATTACAAAAAATCTCTTAAGTTAATCTTCATTTTAAAATGTTAATATAAATTTCCTCTTATTATAGCAATTTCCTCTTTTCTTTTCTTTTCTTTTATTTTTATTTTCTTTTGTTTATTTTAAAGTACAAATTGTAAATAGTTAAGTTTTCTTTTTCAATAATTTAATAACATTTTCTAACCTATTTATTTTAGCATAAATTTTCTATCATAAAGTTCTTCTTTTCCTTTAAATCTTTAAATTATCTTTTGTTATAAATCCTTCTATTATAAATTTCTTTACTAAGTAAGTTTTCTTTTAATAAACAATATTCTCTTTTATGCATTTCTCATTTTATATTTTTTGTTTCTTTTTCTTTATTCATCATGTTAATGTTAATGCATGTTTTAGTTTCTTCACTTGAAAGCATGTTTAGAATAGCTTAATTTATCTTTTGTAACAAATCATGTTTAGATAATTTTAACATTTTTTAGCATATTTTTGTTCACTTATGCGAATCATGATAGTTAGTTTATTTTTGTGAATATTACATGTGGGAGTGTTCCATGTATCATTTAGTTAGAAATTGCATGCCGTAGGACTTATGAATTCATCCATTTATTTGTCATAATTTGATGTTCTACATACATATGCTATGTATTTTCTTTATTTGATTTTGAATGTTCTCTCTTTACCTCCGCTTTCTTTATTCGCATGCATTTAAAAAAATTTATCCAAGAACCAATGATGATTAGTAGAGGTCAACCTTATGGTTGGGCGAACGGGGTGCCTAACACCTTTCTCGATTCGTACCTTAGTCTCCCGAACCCTTTTCTCTGGTTAATGTTTTCAAGATCAGTAGCCATTTTTGTTTTTCTTAGTTTTTTTCAAAAACTAAGTGGCGACTCCATTTTCAACAAAAAGGAATTTTCAAAATTTAACTTTCAAGGTGTTAAAAGATTTTTCAAACATCTTTGAATTCTCTTATTTTTGAAATATTTTCAAAACCCCCAAAATTCCAACGCCACAGTTTTGTTTTATTTTCATAAGGTTTGTTTGATGTGTTGGTTATTTCTTTAGTCATTATAGAACATGTTATTTTTTTATGTGTCATGCATGCGTGGGTTTGGTCTTGCTTCTTTGTTCGGGTTTTATCCAGCGATGGCCGCTCGAGCAGTTCTCTGTTCGCTTGAGCGGTCTTATGGTCGAGAGTGGGTTTGCTCGAGCGGGTAGGTGGCCGAGAGTTGGATCGGTGGAGAACTGCTCGAGCGGATCCATGTGCGCTCAAGTGGACAGTCACGTGTGAGATTTTTATAAAACTGCCCATGCTTTGGTTTTTAGACCAAAACTTCTTTTGTAAGTTTCTTTCTCTCTCTCTACCAAGAACTCTCAAAACCTCTACCTTCTCTCTTGCTTTAGGCTTGGTTCGGGTTCAGATCTTGGTGTTCGAGTAGTTGATCCTTGATCTCCTCACCGTGGACTTCATGTTTATCCGAACGAATTTGCGTTTTGGCGACTTTAATTTCTCGTCGAAGTTCAAAGTTTTAAGTTTTAACTTACCGAGGTAGGATCCTAGACTATCTTATCTTAAAGGATTACTACATGGAGTTTTATGCCTTTTTACCATTTTAAAATGCATCAAATATCGAATCTCGTGTTTAAGCCGTGTTTGGGTGGAAAAAAAACATATTGTGCGCTTTTATGATTTATTACAACTTTGGGTGATGTATGTGTTCATGGTGTTTTTGAAAAGAGGAGTTTTGAAAATCAAAAGGATTTATGTAAATGTTTGCAAAAACCTAGTCTTGGAGGTTTGGAGAAAACTCTTAGGGTTCAGCCTTATTTTAACATTGGTTGGTCTCCATGGTTAGATGGATGACGTTGAATTATGGTTTTGATGTTTATACATGGTTATGTGCGTGCAAACTCGATTGATTCATGCATAATGAGGGACAGATTTTGGTCCTATGGTGAGAGCCCATAAAGATGCATGTGTTGCATGTGAATTATTATGGTTGGCACAAAACTGTATTTGATACTCGTGCAAGTCAGAATATTATTATTACATTTGTGATAGCATGTTCTACTTTTACATCATATTAGTCTATTTTCTATTGAGCATCGGCTCACGGTATGAGATTTTAAAAACCTTTTTCAGGTACACTTGATCATGCGAGATGACCAAGAGAAGCCGGGGCTGGCAGAAGACTTTTCTTAGTTTTTCTTTTTGTTTGAACCATGTTTGGGATGTATAACGTTTAAGAATAGAAAGCTTATACTGTAAGACTTGGGGCGTTTATTTTTAAGCATGCATCTTCTATGATCCATGAGAAAAATCTTGGGTTCGTTATTGATTTCCATTTTAATATGCTTAGATGTTTGTCCATGGGTTCGACGCTTTATTATGTTCTTTTCGAGTCGATAGAGTGGTTTCTTTATCACATAAATATTTTTATCTCTCATATAATGTTTGTTCGAACCCTAGTTCAAAAATGAGATTTTTAGGTGTGTTTTTAAGACTCGGGAAGATTTTTTAGTTTTTGACTTGAAAATTTCTCGGGTGTCTCACCGCTCGAGCGGTGAAGAGTCCGCTCGAGCAGACAGGCGATGTGTAAAGTTGAATTTTGTTTAAAAATGAGATTTTTGGTTGGAGAAGCTTAGGGTTACCCTTCTTGGTTTAAAATGGCATTTTTTTGTTAATTATTTTATAAATAAAATCTCATTTTCGTTTTTATTTTCGTAGGGTTTTATCGTTGAAAATCAGGACGTTACAACTTGGTATCAGAGCTCTAGGTTCAAATACCTAAAAGCCGTGGGAAGAGGTTGCATCCCCATGTGAGGATGGTTGCGTGTGCCTAAATGCATGTGTTTAGATATTTTGATAATATGAGTATGTGTGAATGTCGTGTATACGTGAGCATGGGGGATGGACCTTAGAACTGATTGGTCTTGCCTTCGTGCATTTGGATTTACAAACTTGGAAGCTAAGTTAGAAATGCATTTGGTCGACGCGTTTTCTAACAAGAAATCTAAGTAGGTTATCCAAATTGACACATCACTCTTGTCGGTTCTCCTCGGTATGTGAGATGTGTTTACATGATCGTTTATGGCTAAGTGTGTTACGATTGGTATATTGAAGACTATATTTTTAGTATTTAATTTTATTTTAATAAATTTTATTTTTTATTTTATAAAAATCTTTATGAGCAATATATGTATATCATTTCTTTGTTATGCATGGATGTTCAATATTCTGTATGGTATTTAATCTGGTGTGTAGAGTACAGCTTGCACACAGAAGATCAAATTTTAGGTTCTTGCAGAATATAAGTTTTATGTTCACAGTTTAGATGAAAATGGATATTCCATCGGTACGACTGTGGCACAGAGTTTTAGAAGGTCTATCTTGGTTACAGAAAACAGATAATAGTATTGTCTATTATTCTGACTCTCTGTGCTAGTACACTTTGTGTGTATTGAATGGAACATTTGGGATAATTAATTTTATACTGACTATATAAATTAATTCACACCACAAGCTCATTATGAATAGTAATTTTTCTCTTAATTCTAAAATAATTATTGATTTGTGTATATTTAATATTCTTTGTTTTGATTTATTAGAAAGTGCGATCTTATATGGATCTATATTTTCGGTGAGTTGAATAATGATAATATTTATATGGCGAATATTAATTATTGATGGAATCCATGTTTTGAAAGATTGGGATTGACGATACCCCTTAAGGAAGTTTATAAATTTTAACCGAGCCAAACCATGCAGATTGATTTGATTATTCAGTGGTCAAATAAGTTAAGCGGAAGGGCTTAAGGAATACCAAGATGTCGATTAAATTAAATTGTTAGTAATTAAATTTAATTGGCGGTTATCGAAAATCTTAATGTGAGAAGAAATGGTAAGTAATTAATAACATGAGCTCAATACTAGATGGTCTTGAGATTATGGGTCAGAGTGCAATTATAATTTTTTAGTGGTATGAAGTATAATTAGTGTTTTATGAAAATTGTAGAAATCGCTACTAGTTTTTCATAATTACAGATACTGCTATGAGGTTTACTTAATTACGAAAATCGCTAATACGTGTCTGTGTTTCATTGGAAGTTTTACTAAAAATTACTCCTTAGATCCCTGTTGTAACGACATAAATATGCGGATAGACTGAACCAGTTTTATAACTTGTCTTTTAATACTAAAACTGTCCAGGTTCGATCGGTATGCATTCTTAATAGATTGTAACCCACCCTACATTCAAGAATCACATAAAGGAACACAGTAGAAGATCTGACAAGAGCTTCAACTTGGATTAAAATTGTAGTTGAAGATTCGACCGGTAGAAAGGTATTTTTCTAAATTAATTTCGGATGCACGGGTTTTATTTTGATCGTTCGTCATCAAAAGTTTTATCTAGAGCCCGTTTTGGTGTTTGCCCGTCCTGTTAATTTTTTTAGATAATTGTTTGCAAAAATAAATATCTTAGCAATCTTACCTCCAACAATTGGTATTAGAGCCGTTTTATTTTTTGTTTTCGGTTATCAAGGCCGGGTAGTTTTAGAACTGTTGCTAACTTTATTTTGCAGGCGTTCTAATCCCGATTTTATGATCGTCATTAATTCATGTTTGATTGAATAGTTCGGGAACAGATCGAAAAAGCCACGAGAAGTTGGCGGCACAGTGTTGCTGCGGCCAGCAACATTTTTTTTGTGGTTCGAGCAGTTTTTTTGACCATTTTCTACGCAGTTTTCCAACAGATTTCTTGACAAAAAAATCTCATATTTTGAGAACTTTTCAAAAATATAAAGCTCATAAAAAACAGAGCTCGAATGAGGCGGCAGGAGCCGCCTGTAGACGACGGTAAGGCAGCGCTGGTGGTGGCTGGTTGTTTTCTCTCTCCTGGGGTTGCTTTGTATTGATTTTCTGATAGACACGCGACTAATTTGATATATATTAATATATCAGATAGTATCAACAAAGCCTGATGCAATCAGGACACAAGAATTAGAGATAAAAGAGAATTATTACAACTTATCCTCTTTGGGAGACTGAAACACTTTAGTGTTTCACTTGGATCATAAAATAGGAATATATGCATCGTGCTTATATATATATCAACTATGTGGATGGTTGGATATCTGTTTTATTTATCTTGTTAATTTAGTTAATTCAAAATTCAGCTTTAATTAAAATATTTTGTAGTAAAAAATAAAATTAAAAAATTTTAATTAATTAATATTAATTAAATAAAAAAACTTTAGATATTTTATTTTTTTTAGAAAATATCACGTTTAAGATAATTTTTTTTAAATCGGATATTTTGGAAAAACTTGGGAATTAATTTCAGATTTTGAATTAATTAAATGAAAAAAAAATTTATCAAAACAAATTATTATTTTTTGAAAAATGTGAAAAACAAACCTTTAATCACTACTTTAACTGAAAAGTCAAAGAAAAAACTGTGCATTTATTAAATTTTATTTGTTACGCATTTAAACACGAAAAAATGGTTTGATAAATCAGAATATTTGAAATCGTGTACACAGGAAGATGTTTGATTTTTTCAGATCATGTGTTTTTTGAAATTAATAAATTTTTTTAATTAAACGGATTTTTATAACCCTAAAAAATATTTTAAAAATCTAAGTGGGAGAGAAATTTTATTCACAGATAAATTTCGTGGTCTATATCACCAATTTGTAGGCGATGCAATTAAACCCTGCATGTTGGCAGTAAAGCTTTCCTTTTATTGGACAGATTTATTACGATATTACCAGTACAAATCTTCTTTAAGGATAATTCTGGATAATTGTTAGTGTAGATCACTTTTCCAACTGAAGGGTTCATTGCAAAGCGATTGATTTAGAATTAGATGATAATTAATAGTTAGTTGTATATAATAGTATTCTCTCCAACTGAGTCATTGCTATTATATACTGGACCAAAGCTGTCACGCCCCAAACTCCGGGTCACGTAAAACACCTACAAACAACTAAACATAACACCCAACCCGAAAATACACTATCAATTTAAACCATATATGCATTGTATATAATCGCCAAATGGCTTACATTACACGGCTCCAACGTCGAAAAATATATTACAACATACATGTAACATAGCTAGTAAAAAGGAAGACTACCGATCTTCCATCCCTCCGGCACCTCCAGATCAACCTGCGTGACCGGTACTTGAAGAAAATCAAATCCCACACCGTGAGCCAAAGCTTAGCAGATCCTAAACAACACATGCAATATAAGCAAAACATGTTAGGAAAAACGAGATGTAATTTGAGACTCTCTTTCAAGCCTTAAAACAGTTTGGAAACACGACTCGCACGAGCCCACAAGATAACAGATATATATACAACACATGAACATATATCTAAGCCGACTCACAAGCCCCGACCAGAATTCTATAACAACCGAAAATAACCCACGCAATCCACGCACTATGCCCAACACACTATGAGCAACACACCCAACTCATGTCTCTTCAGGGGCTTGTTCCTGTCCCTCAGATTTACCCATACATTCCATCCTTGAAACTATGCAGATCATCCTAATAGATATCATGCCACAGTTAAGGGAAAGCAGTAAAACACCGATAAAGGTAACAACTATAGACTCTCGTCCATTACCCTAGGCCCACAGGCTTGATAATGACAAGTTCTATACGGAGTCACGACAACGTAACTGCTCAATTTACGGGTCAAGCCCGAGGGTCTAAAGCACCCACCAACCACTCAATTTACGGGTTTCAACCCGAAGGTATAGAGCACCTTGCCATTCACGGAGGTAACTAACTCAATTTACGAAAATCAACCCGAAGGTACAGAGCACCTCGCCATTCACAGAGGCAACCGACTTCTTTACGGATTTACACAACCGTTGGACGAAGCTAACCAAACTACATTTACGAGGATTAACCCGAGGGACCGTAGCGAACCCATGCATCGTCAGGACCACATTTTCGTCCTTTGGATACTCACCCACACACGTCTTCAGGACCACGTTTTCGTCTACCCGATATACGCACACGCACACACACATGCATCGTTAGCTAGAGCTAACATCGGACCACGTTTCCGTCCTTCGTTAGCTAAGGCTAACATATCATCAAACCACACATGATCATCTATCACATTTCATACATCTATGTATAACCTAACTAGGAATTAAATGCATAAACCCACGTACTATCGTTACGTTTCACAAGCACGTCACATGCAACCCAATATCACGTAAGACCACATTTTCGTCTTACATCATACATAAATAAATGAGAATTATAAATGCACAAAACCATTTATAAAGCACATAACTATATATAACCTCACATCGTGACGCCACCCGCCACATAACCCGACATCCACAAAACCACGCCTAACTCAAAGGCTAACACCACTCGAGCGCTCGAGTGCCCAACCACCACTCAAGCAGTCCCCGACCGACATAACACACTGCCACAGCCCCGCTCGAGTGCACACCCACCGCTCGAGCGGTCCCCTACCGACATACATCTCTGCCACCACCTCGCTCGAGCGGACGACCACAGCTCGAGCGGTCACCCACCGATTCAACTCTCGGCCACCAGCCCGTTCGAGTGCACAACCACCGCTCGAGCGGTCAACGCTGGGGAGAAACCCAAACCAAGATACATAACCAAATCCCCGCACGCAATGATGCACTAATCACCACACAAATAACAACCTGAGGCCATGACATGACCCCCCGAAGCCACCACACAACCAAACGAACCCCAAAAAGAATCCATAGGTATTTAAATTGACTAATTTTCATAAATTAATCAATTGAATACCATAGGACGCTAATTGGTGACTATCTAGATGTCTTTCCTGACGATCTGTTCGAGTTTCCGTCGAACCGGGAGGTAGAGTTCTCTATTGAGTTGGTTCCAAGAACTATTCCCATATCCATGCCATCTTACCATTTTGCACCTGTCGAGTTGCGTGAACTCAAGGTACAGCTACAGGAGTTACTGGATAGGGGGTTTGTACGCTCTAATACTTCACCATGGGGAGCTCTTGCTCTTTTTGCCAAGAAGAAGGATGGATCCTTGCTGTTATGTATCGACTACCGAAAGCTGAATCAGGTGACAGTAAAGAATAAGTATCCTATGCCAAGGATAGATGATTTATTTGATCAGTTGAATGGGTTGAGCTACTTTTCTAAGATTGACTTGAGATTAGGGTACCACCAGTTGAGGATTAGGGACGAGGACATAGCGAAGACCGCCTTTTGGACTCGCTATGGTCACTATGAGTTTCTGGTCGTGCCGTCTGATCTGACGAACGCTCTTGCTACATTTATGGGTTTGATGAACCGAATTTTCCTTCCTTATTTGGACAGTTTTTTGGTGGTGTTTGTGGATGATATTCTCATCTACTCACCCACTAGGGAGGCACACGAGGAGCACCTGCGTATCGTTCTACAGACTCTGAGAGAGCATTGCTTGTATGCAAAGTTTGAGAAGTGCGAGTTCTAGATGTCTGAGGTGAGGTTTCTGGAACACGTAGTGTCGACAGACGGAGTAGCTGTGGATTCGTCGAAGGCAGATGCTGTGACGGGTTGGGAGCGACTGAATAACGTCTTTAAGATCCACAGTTTTTTGGGTTTAGCAGGTTATTATCGGCGGTTCGTGAAGGATTTTGCGAGACTTACTGCACCGATGATGCGTCTGACGTGGAAGGGAGTTGTGCTCGTTTGGAGTGAGTCCTGTGAGTTGACATTCCAGGAGCTGAAGACGAGGTTGACTAGCGCGCTAGTGTTGATTATTCCAGAGCGAGGCATGGGGTATACAGTGTACTGTGATGCATCACATGACGGTTTGGGCTGTGTTCTGATGCAGGAAGGTAAAATTGTAGCTTATGGTTCTCGGTAATTGAAGACGCACGAGAAGAACTATCTGACACACGATCTGGAGTTGGTAGCCACGATCTTTGTCTTGAAGACATCGCATCACTATCTTTATAGTGAGCACTTTGAGGTTTTCTCCCATCAAAAGAGTTTGAAATACTTGTTTTCGCAGAAGGACCTGAACTTGCGCCAACGACAATGGATGGAGTTGTTGGAGAATTATGATTTTGACTTGTAGTATCACCTAGGGAAGGCCAATGTTGTGGCTGATGCGCTCAGTAGGAGATCTCTTGGGTCGTTAGCTTCTGTGGTTATACACGAGTGCACATGCTTTGAGAGATTGGGGAGTTTAATCTGTGTCTCGGAGAGACAGCGACGAGTGCCACCTTGTTCTTAATAGTTTTGCGACCTACTTTGATTGCATGAGTGCTAGAGGTCTAGCAGACAGATCAGGAAGCTTAGATGATACGAGATCGTGTTGCTAGTGGAGGGGATATAGCAGGTTGGGTTGTGAGTTCAGATCAGAGTCTGAGATTGGCCAGGAGGTTGTTTGTGCCAGAGTCATGCCGTGCAGATATACTTCATGAGTGTCATCATTCTCACCTTGCTGTGCACCCAGGAGGCACGAAGATGTACCATGATCTACGTCGTTAGTTCTGTTGGACGAGAATGAAGAGAGATGTGATTCAGTTTGTTTCACGGTGCCTTACCTGTTAGAAGGTGGAGGCGGAACACCAGAGGTCGGCAGGATTATTACAGCCGTTACTGATATCAGAGTGGAAGTGGGAGAACGTCACGATGGACTTTGTGTCGGGACTTCCTCGATCATCTAAGGGACACGATGTCGTATGGGTTGTGGTTGATAGGTTGACGAAGTCTGCACACTGAAAGATTCGGTGGATAAACTAAGTAGATTATATATCAGAGAGATAGTCCGGTTGCATGGAGTGCCCGCGTCTATTGTTTCTGACCGAGACCTGCAATTCACCTCGCGCTGTTGGCAGAGTCTTCAGAAGGCTTTGGGAACAAACTTGATGTTCAGTACAACTTTTCATCCCTAGACGGATGGCCAGTCTGAGAGGACCATTCAGATCCAAGAGGATATGTTGAGCGCATGTGTACTTGATTTCAGAGATTCGTGGAAGGATCATCTACCGTTAGTAGAGTTTGCATACAACAACAGCTATCAGTCCAGTATTGGGATGGCACCGTATGACACTTTGTATGGTAGACCGTGTAGATCACCAGTATGTTGGACAGATGTGGGAGAGACCTCAGTCTTGGGGACCGACATGGTACGAGAGACGACAGAGAAGATCGCACTGATTCTCCAGCGTCTAGCGACAACACAGAGCCGTCAGAAGAGTTATGCAGATCAGAGGAGGAGGCCTTTGGAGTTTACAGTGGGGGATCATGTGTTTATGAAGGTCTTACCACGTAGAGGTTTGATGAGATTCGGTCGTAGCGGGAAGCTATCACCTCGTTTCATTGGACCTTTTGAGATCCTTGACAAGATTGGAGAGGTCACATATCGTTTGGCTTTGCCACCTCAGTTAGCATCTGTACGTAACGTGTTTCACGTTTTTACGCTTCGGAGGTACGAGCCTGATCCTTCACATGTGTTATATTAGGCCGAGCTGCGGGTTGATGAGAATGCCACTTATGAGGAGCGTTCAATGAAGATTCTTGATATAAAGGAGCAAGTGTTGCGAGGCAGAACCATTGCTTATGTCACGGTCCTATGGCTTCATCACGGGGTTAAAGAAGCGACATGGGAGCTGGAGTCGGGAATGCGTGTTAAATATCCAGAGCTTTTTCCTTTATGACCTTGTAGTGAATTTTGGGGGTGAAATTCCTTAAGGGGGAGAGTTGTCAGACCCGGACCCGTCTCTTTTTGAGACTTATATATATGTTTGATGTGTTTTCACATATATTTTTCTACGGTGTATGATTTATTCGTTTTGATGCATGTTTACGTTTATATAAGCATGCGGGGTTGGTTCCCGGGGTTGTAGGGAGTTGTTGTGCGAATTTCAAAAAATTCAAAAAAAAAAGATATTTTGCCTATAAATATCTGGAGTTAGATATTTTCAAAAGATATTTTCAAAACTTCTCGACTAAGTTTTCTCATTTTCTCTCTACCTTCTCTCTAACTTCTCGGGGGCCCGGGGTTTAGTTTTTGACGGACAAACTGCTGATCCTTCGTATCGGCATCGAGGGCTATACATCCATCCAGACAGAATTTCATTCTAGCAAAGCTCAATTTTATACGTGGATCAAGGCATCAAGTTTTTAACTCACCGAGCTAGGATTTTAGACTGTACAACTATTAGAGGGTACTACGTGTAATCCTACATGTTTCTACCATTTAAAAATGCATGAAAAGTGATTTATGTTTTAAATTGGATTTTTGGGTTTAAAATCGTTTTTTGGCATTTCGGTGGATGAAACCTCGTTTCGAGAGTTTCCTTTCGAGGTTTTGGGGTGAGGCTTGGACGTGTGTAAGTCTAAGAGTGTTAGGAGGATGTTTGGAGGCTTGATTTGAGGTTTGGAGGATAAAACTGTAGCAAAAACCATTTTCTGCGCAGGTTCAGTCAACTGAAGCTATGAGTTCAGTCGACTGGATCATCTTTGGTGAGTTCAGTCGATTGGACCTAAGAGGTCAGTCGACTGAAATTCCTTCTGTTGGGGTTTTCTTTTTCTAGAGAGTTTTGCAGTCGACTAGGGGCTTGGGCTAGTCGACTGGGGTCCTGTGTGGGTTGTTGGTGTTGTTTTGGTGGTTCGGTGGTTGGGTTTTAGCCTTCCTCACTTTCCTCGATTGGTTTTAAAGCGATGGATTCATGTAATCTCGCGTTTTGGAGGTTGGTTTTCGGAGGGACGGTTTGAAAAAGGAGTTTTTACAAAAACTTTGGGAAAAACGTGTTTTGTTGAAGGTTTGGAGCTAGCCCTTGGGCTTGAGTCTCAACTTCTAAAACGTTTTGGTGAAAATATATTTTCATATGTTTTGTTTGATCTCCATGATTCATGGATTGGATCTTCTTATATACATGCGTTGTATATTTGTTTTTTGGGTTTTGAAATATTTTCCATAGATGTACCGTGACAGTCGGTTTGGTTGAGTTGGGCTTCCATTGCTCCTCGATGTAAGTCCGAAAATGTGCGCAGCGTAGGTGCTCTGTACCTTCGGGTTAGTCCCCGTAAATTGAGCGTGTGTGGGTGCTTTGTACCCTCGGGCTTAGGTCCCGTAAATTAAGCAGTAGGTGCTCTGTACCTTCAGTTATCTCCCATAAATTGAGCAGTTCGGGTGCCTCCGTTAATGGCGTCGTTGTCGTGACTTCGTATAAAGCTTGTCATTACTAAGCCTGTGGGTCTAGGAGTCTATAGTTGTTACCTTTGTCGGTGTGGCAGAGTCAGTATATAGGATTACATTTTAACGTGTCTCCTCGACTGTGTATCCTGGGTGGAGAATGCTGTGTTTTTACTGCTTTTTCTTAACTGTGGCATGATATCTGTCAGGATTATATGCATAGTTTCAAGGATGGAAAACTGCTGGTTTTTTAGAGAAAAACCTGTTTGGCTTTTGTGGTCGAGTTAACTCCCACCTTATGATTGCATGACTTGTATTACCATTTTACTGTCTATGTTCTATTGGGCTTCGGCTCACAGTGTTGGTTTTTTTTGCTGTAAAACCTTTTCTAGGTGAGCACGTGGAGTTAACCTAGTTGCAGAAGTGAAGGAAGACTTGCTGTAGTTTTCCCTTTTTGGAGGCATGTAATTTTACATGTGATGCTAGTGAAGGCTGATTTTGTACGTCTTTTGGCGATATACTTATTCATGTATGAGAATGCATCTTTATCGTTTATGAGAGCTGAACTTGGAAAATCTTTTATCCAACTGCTGTATTTTGATTTCCAACTGTAAAACCTATTTTTATTAAATGGGTGTTTTGGTGGGTTTTCGCGTGACCCTAGTGTTTGGGGCGTGACATGTACCCTCAAATTACATAGTTATTTTATGCAAATCTTTTTCAAGAACTTTTTCCAAATCCAAATGATCATTACATTCACTTCACCACTTATCTCTATAGAAAAACTGATAAATTTTCCGATAAAGACATAATAACTCTTTTTGGAATGGGAAGAGGAGATTTTAAATGTCCACAAATTTCATCTCAGTCATGGATCATGGCTCACGATTTCACTCCCAAAACATTTTTACCCATGATCATGATTGAACCTCCTCTTAATTTTTCCCTTCTCCCATCTTACTAACAACTCACACTCAAGGCCAAAATTTTGCATCTCATTATTACATATAATGTATTGCCTCGTAGTGGATCTCACACCAACATTTACAAAGAAATACGCCTTGACCTTCCATCTCTCATATGTCAATGGATGCTTGCCAAAGAAAGTTCCAAACGCCATATTCTTCCCTATGGAGGTTTTCTCATACCTCTTTTTGAGTCCTTTGGCTTTTCTCCATCTCCTTCAAATTTTCTTCCACCTAAAAATTCTAATTTTCTTACCATCACCACATTCAAACAAATGGGTTATCGTCTACACCAAGGATAGTGGGTACCCAAAATTCAAAGGCAAGCACCTCAAGTTATCGAAGATAGTGATGAGGAGGTCGAGGCTGCTGCCTATGATGCTGATGCTCCACCCACTTCTCCTTTAGCACCTCCACCTGTTCCTACCACCACTGCTGATGATGCTCCTATCACACATTCCTTCTTAAAGAAACTGGTCAACTCTTTCTCCAAGCGTGTTGTTAAAAAGCTTAACACGATCAACTCTCGCCTTACCTGCCTTGAGGATGCTTTAGGCATTTCTCCCTATGATGCTTCCTCACCCGTGGATGCTGGTAATGGTGATAGTGATGACGATGAGGATACCTTTCGCTCCGCCTCTGTTTGATAATGCCAAAAGGGGGAGAAACAAGTGCGCGGCGCAAAACAAGGAAAGCTCCACTTTATTTTCATTTTATTT
>JAUMHN010402635.1:0-15622 GCA_032360265.1 Heliamphora ciliata
GATGTAAAGGAAATGGACCAACCATTAACACACATGATGCTAGGAGACTAGATCTAAACATGGCCTGCAATTTGAGCATTTCAACCTTTCTGCCCTGAGATTTGAATTATCATAACTCAATGTAAAAAATTGATATAAGCATGATTTTCATGTCAAGAGTTAGATATTTGTGTTATCTTTCATCCAAAATTGGTTTCAACTCATTTGAACTACCAGAACTCGAGATATTACAATTCTACCAAAGTGTGTTAGTTTCAGACCAGTCAACAGTGCAGGCCTAAAAGCCCTAGTTCAAAATGAGATCCGAGTTTTGACCCAAACATGGAAGTTGTAGATAACAAGTATATCTATCTACCCACAAAAAATCAGAACATAATATTGAGTTTTAATAGGTCAAAACCCCTTTGAAAGTCTCTGTTGATTTTCAGCCATCGAGGAACTTTCTGTCACGTATTTTTATATGGCCCAAAACCCCTATTTTGAGTGACCTATTACAAATTTGGTCTACATGAAATTTGTAGATAACATATTGATGTATTTACTACCCAAAAATCAGACCTTAAAGCATCGGTATGATATCCCAAAACCGTTCTAAACCCTCTGTCCAAAACCGGCTCTGCTGAGTTTTGGTGGCTGACAGAACCCACTTTTTAAAATGGCAAAAAAGTCTAACTTGTTTCAAACAACTACCCTTAGCTCTAAACATGAAACTTGTAGGGGACATATTGAAGTAGAACATACTAAAAAATGGGCTCATTTAGACTTATTTTGATACCCCAAAACAGAGAGAAACTGAAGCATAATTTTGAGTAAAATCTGGATAAAGTGCTGAACCGTTTTTGCTTAGGATGAAATATTCACCCTTTTGCTTTAGGTTTTGGTCTTGGTGTTAAACATGAGAGTTGTAGAAAATATTTTTATCTAAATGGTGTTTCAAAAATTAAAATCCGATTCCAAGTCTAAGTACCTCAAGATGTTGCGGTACTTTGAAATTTAACGATTTGAAAGAGAATAACAAATGGTTAAATAAAATTCTTAAACAAGTAAAGGTTAGGGCAAGTGCGTAGTACCCCTTAAATATAAAAAGAAAGTAACCATAGTCCCTAAAATCAAAGAAAACATTGAGCGGTCCGAATCATTTTAGTTTCATCGGCTAAAGGAGGAGGTTTCCGTATTAACGGACGAGTCGTGTTTTGCTTGTTAGGCACGGAAATTGTAGAACCCGGAGGTCCTGCTTAGCTTGCTGGGGGAGGCTTAGTTCATACGCATATTATACAAGGTGAGAGTGCTTAGCCATTATCTTGTACTTAAGTTATCTAAATGATGTATGAAAATGCTTTGAAGTGCATGTTTTGATCTATGGCCAGTTTTGATGATTGTATGAACCTGTTGTTTTCAAATGCCATGATGTCTTTAATTTAAGTGTGCTATCTATGCTATTTTGAGCTAGCATGATGTTATTATGAAAGTATGGTAAATGTTGTGTGGTTGTTCCAAAGTTTCAAGTTACAAGGGTTTCATGCCCTTTATATTCCCGTTATGAGGGAGGTTACCCAACTATGGGTTTTTCATTTGTCCCTTTAGGGGAGGTTTTTCGTTGAGCAGGGGTTTTTGCCTTAAAGGCGTTGCGGATTATGTCCCGGACAGCACATACCACTCGTGCTTGGTAGAGAGTGACCCTCATTCCATCGCGTTGCTATCCGTGTATTGAGAATTGAGGTTACGGTACCGTTGGAACTCCCGGTCGTGAGGTTGACGACTACTTGGGCACTTTTGAGGTTTGAGTTTAGATTTGAGAAAGTGGTCATGCGTTTTAAATTTGTGGCAGTTGAGCCAGGACATATTTCTGTTTGAACTACTGAGAAGATTCTGTATAATGTGTGATGTTTTTATGTTCATGCAAATGCATCAATTTCTATATTTTCGTGGAAAATGTGATGAACAATTTTTTGAAAGAGTTTTCAATTATCCTTACCTAAGTAACTGTCTTTTCTGTTCATGATAATTCTAAGTGCGCTCTCCTATAACCTCTGTGGTTGCAGATGCCAGGAACGGCTAAGAGTTGGTCTACCACAGGCGTCGTCGAGTAGTTTTGGTTCTGGTGTTGAAAATCGTTTTGGCCGGTCTTTCTTTTGTTTAGTTTTAGTGTTGGCAAAGCTTCATGTATAATATTTGAAGGTTTTTGACGTTTTAGAAGTAATGTACGCCTTGGGATGGTGAATCCCTAGTGACTCATGTTTACCTCTTTTGATAATAAGATATTTTTGGTTGTTTAAGTTTTTCTCCTTGCCTATCTCTTGGGCAGCCAGTCTGCGGTGGGATCTTATCGCTTTGTGTAGGATTGGTGCCTTGTGGGAGCGGGGTGTTACATATACACCCTGGGTGCGTCCCCAGTGTTGGAAATGATTTTGGCTTGTACACCCTGGGTGTGTCCCGGTGTTACAAAAATGGTTTATGAATATTGTTGGGCACCATGGGTTCGTCGCTAGCATTCTGATTTCGATGGCTTGGACTTTGGGTAAGTCCGGAGAGTGCCCAGTTTGGGCGGTTCTAAATTCTTCATCTAGGTACTTTGTATAATGTGAACGTCTCTTGAATTCTCTTAGACTTTGGGTTGATACTGGTGAAGACATCACGCATCTTAAGGTGGGTTTTGTGCGCATATAATTGTCGGCCTAGATAAGGGTGGCTGAATATTTGGGTGGCCGGCCCCCACGTCGTTGCCATTGAGTAAAACAGCTGTGGCATGAAACTAGGCGACGTGGTAAATATTTTACGTTTTGTCACTTTTCCTGACTACCCACTCTAAGTTGGATCCCTTAAGGGGAACTTTTGCACACCTACTTCTTATTAACTCATTCAGGAGGAGAATAGTTAGATTTTTTTCTTGGAACTGGCTTTGGAAAACTAAGCTTCCAAAAACACTCAAAGGGTTTATCTGGCTTGTTCTTCATGGAAGACTTTCTACTAATCAGGTTAGAATGTTTAGAGGCATGGATTTTGATGGTCTCTGTCCCAAATATAGCCTCTTCCTTGGATATGGATCATCTTTTCAGAGGATGCTCTAAATCTATGAAAATTTGGAAGCTCTTTAAGGGGAGGAACTGGTTCTCTTGTGTTACTGGTAAACCTCTTAACCTTTGGGTCAAAGAGAATTTAAAAAGAAAACCTTCTGGTGAAAATGGTTTTATGTGAGGGCAACATTTTGTTGTTATCCTTTGGCAGATCTGGAAAGACAAGAACCTCAAAAGTTTTGAAAAGCAAGAAACTAGTGTGCTTACAAGTGTAAAAAATATTAAAATAAACACTTTCGAAACCCAGGAGGCTTTCAATTCAAATCTTGCTAATTTTGTCATTAAATTATTTCTAACTCCGTGGTTTTGTCTTCCAACAAATAAACTAAAATTGAATACTGACAGTTGCTATAGAATTAACACAGGTGCGACAGGTTTTGGAGGTGTCTTTCATGACAGCAAGAGAAGATGGGTGCTTGGGTTCTATGGAAAACTGGAAGCCAATTCCAGTATTGAAGCTGAGCTATGGTTTATCTATAGAGGTGTAACCATTGCTTATGAATAATGATGAAGAATGTGGAGATAGAGATGGATTCTCTTGATGTTGTCCAATTGTTAATGAAATGAGCACCACAAACATTCCCCCACAGAGCCATGGCTGAAGATTCAAGATTTCTATTACATAGATCTGTTAGGGTTGTATACTAAAAATTATGAATTTTATTTTGGTTTTAGTATTTAATTTTATTTTAATAAAATTAATTTTTTATTTTATGAGAATCTTAATGAGTAATGTATGCTATATCATTTTTTTAATGTTATGCATGGTTGTCCTTTATTTTGTACAGTATTTAATCTGGTGTGTAGAGTACGACTTGCACACAAAAGACCAGATTATAGGTTCTCGCAGAATATAAGTTACTGTTCACAGTTTAAATAGAATTGGATAAACCATCGGTGCGACTGTAGTATAGAGTTTTAGTAGGTCAGTCTTGGTTACGAGGAACAGATAATAACGTCGTCTATTGTTCTGGCTCGCTGTGCTAGTACACTTATGTGTATTGAATAAGGCCACATTGAGGTAATTAATTTTATACTGATTATATAAAATAATTTACACCCTAAGATTATTATGAGAGTGCTTATACTCTTAATCTTGAAATAATTATTATTTGTGTATATTTAATACTCGTTGTTTTGATTCATTAGAGGGTGCAATCTTATATGGGTCTATAGTATCGGTGAGTTAGATAACGGTATTAATTATATAGTGAATATTAATTGTTGAAGGAATCCACATCTCGATTGTTCGGGATTGACGATACGCCTTAAGAAAGCTTATAAGTTTTGACCGGGCCAAACCTTGCAGGTGGATTTGATTATTCAGCGGTCAAATAGGTTAAGTGAAAGGGTTTAAGAAATTTTAAAGATGCCGATTAATTTAAATTATCAGTAACTAAACTTAATTGGCGGGTATCGAAAATCTTAACGTAGGGAGATGAGTTAAGCATCTAATAATATGAGCTTAATGCAAATTGATTTTGAGATTATGGTTAAGAGTGCAATTATAGTTCTTTAGTGGTGTGAACTATAATTTAGTGTTTTACGAAAATTGTCAAAATTTCTGTAAGATTTTTATAATTACATAAACCGTTGAGAGGTTTGTATATTTGCGAAAATCGTTGGATGAGTATCTGGGTTATACTAGAAGTCTATGTCATAATTACTCCTGTGAGACCCTGACCCATTTTTTTTGCAACATTTTGACGTGTCGTTTCTTATTTCTATGATTGCATGTTTATATGCATTTTATGCATTTCGGGCTTAGAAATGCATGTTGGGTTAGATCCTGGGACCGTTGGGCATTGTGGTGCGAAGTTAAAAAAAAAAAAGAAGATATTTTCGGTGAGCCTATAAATATCTAGTCTTAGATATTTTGTTAGATATTTTCCTCTCAACCCTTTGAAACTAAACGAAATCTCTACCTTCTCTCTAAATTTTCTTGGGGCCCAGGCTTTATTTTTGACGATCGAATAGCGGATCCTTACTATCTACATTGAGGGCTTTGCATTTATCTGGATGGAACCACATTTTAACGAGGTTCATTTTTTGAGGTGTTGAGTTTTTGACTCAACGAGGTGAGATCCTAAACTATCATGTCATAAAGGGGTGCTACGTGAAATCGTATGTGTTTTTACCGTTTAAAAATACATGAAAAGTTGTTTTATATTTCAAAAAGTTGGGTTTTGTTCCTAAATCATTTTTGGTTGCTTTCAATTAGATGAAATGGGTTTTGATGCATTCCTTTCGGTGTTTCGTTATAGTTTTGGGCTTGTGTATGTTTGAGCGTATCAAAAGGGAGCTTGGTTGCTTCATTTTGGGGTTAAAGGGCTGTTTCTGTAGCTAGGGGTTCGTTCCTACCGTAGTTCAGTCGACTGGACTGGGTCGACAGTGTAGCTTTTCAGTCGACTGATTGGGGGGTTTCAGTCGACTGACTCTCCTCCGGTAGCTTTTTAGTCGACTGAATTATGGGGTTCAGTTGACTGAACTCCTAAAGTGGGGTGTTTTTCTTTCTTTATTTTAGCTGGTCGTGGTGGGGCCTTGGGGGTTTGTTTTTATTTTGTTGTCATCTTCGGAAATGACGTGATTTTGTTAAACATGGTGTTTATACATCGTTGCGTGCGTGACGTGTTTGGGTTCGTAGTTCTTTTTCAAAAAGGCGAGTTTTGGAAAAAGATAGTGTTTTGTGAAAATGTTTGTGAAAATCGAGTTTTGGGGGTTTGGAGCTAGCCTTCGTGGTTGAGTTTTGTTTTATTGGCTGTTGGTCCCTAAGGTCGGTGGATGACGAGTTGTGTGGCATGTGATGTCGTTATATGAAATGTAGTGTTTGTACGTGATTTTGAGCATTAAAACTTTGGTTGTATTCATGCATATTGAAGGACTAATATGTGGGCATTGTGTATTTTAAACTCTAGTTTAATTTATGCGTGTGTGTGTGGTTACTTATGGACGGAAATGTGGTTCGGTAAACGTTAACTCTGGTTAACGATGGATGAAAATGTGGTTCGGTAAATGTTAACTCTGGTTAACAATGCATAAAGAAGGACGAAAATATGGTCCTAAAGTTTCATGTGTAGCGTGTGTTGCGCGGGTTGCATGTGTTGCGTTGCGTGGGTCGCATGGGTTGTACATGTGGCATGTGAATCATCGTGGATTTTATAGAACTATTTTTGGGGCTTGTGAGAGTCGATACATATATGTGTTGCGTGTGGGGCTCGTGAGAGTCGATGTTTGCATGTGAAGTATTGTAGTATATATGTATATATATCAAACTATTTTTGAGGCTCGTGTGAGTCGAAATATCCATACCTTTTCGCATCAGCATGTTTAGCTTTTATTACATATTTGTCTAGTTTCTGCTGAGTTTTGGCTCACGGTGTGGGATTTAAAAATATTTTTCAGGTACATACGATCACGCAGGTTGATCCGGAGGACCCAGTTGAGGCGAAAGACCTTTAGTCTTCTTTTTATCTCTTTTAGTTCATGTAATGTTTTACCTGTTTATGGTGTTAGAACCATGTGTTGTAATCTTGTTGGCAATTATATTAAATGCATGTATGCCTTTTATCTTGAGAGTGAAATATTGGGTTGGGTGTTGTTTGTGTGTTTCAGGTGACTCGGAGTTTAGGGCGTGACAATTTGGTATCAGAGCTCTGGGTTCGAATACTTAACATCCGTGGAAAAAGGGTGCATCACCTTGTGAGGTTGATTGCGTGTGTTTGATAGCATGTGTTTATATGTTTTGATAACATGAGTATGATCATATCTTGAATATGTGAATGTTGTGTATATGTGAGCATGGGGGTTGAACTTTAGGATTGATTAGTCTTGCTTTTGGGCATTTGGATTAACAAACTTGGAAGCCGAGTTAGAAATGCATTTGGCCGACGTGTTTTTTGGCAAGAAATCTAAGTAGGTTATCCAAATTGATGCGTCACTCTTGTTGGTTCTCCTCGGTATGTGGGGTTTGTTTAGCATGAACATATGTGGCTAAGTGCTAGTATGATTATGTGGTTTATGCTTATGTTAATGTGACGTGCTGCAGCTTATGTTCGTATTCCTTTCATATAGACGTGATGTCTGCACGGAGAGGATGAGGTCGTGGTCGAGCCCGTGGCCGTGGCTTAGGCCAAGGGGATATGCCAATCCCTAATACTGGGGATGAAAATGCTCCATAAGGACCGATGAACGTAATAGAGTTGTTGCGTGCGATGGTAGGCTCCATCCACCAGCTAGTTGAGACTGCTAGGGGGAGAGAGAGAGAACCCGAGTCAAGGGCGACGGTGGCGAAGCGAGAGTTCAGGCGTCTGGACCCTTCTACCTTTGCTGGGGATCCTGATCCTTCGGTAGCTACAGAGTGGTTGGAACTGGTGACCTAGATCCTTGATACACTGCAGATAGTTGAGGAAGATCTGGTGGTTGCCGCTTTCCAGCTGAGAGGGGACACTCACGAGTGGTGGAAAGACGCCTGGAATACCATAGAGGGCACGTGGGCAGCTTTCATGGGTGTTTTTCTGGAGAGGTACTTTTTGGCTTCTTCAAGGGACTTGTATAGAGAGGAGTTCTATGCTCTCACTCAGGGGGCGATGATTATTGTACATTACGAGGCCAGATTTACCAATTTATCTCGGTTTGCACCGGAGTTGGTGGGTACAGACGAGCTACGTTTGAGGAGGTTTGAGAGGGGTTTGAGGCCGGCGATTAGGGAGCGTGTGGCAGGATTGAGGCTGCGTGTTTTTACAGTGCTGGTGGTGTCGGCAGCAATGATTGAGAACACTTTGAGTGAGACTCGAGGTTCCAAGGAGGTCGGGACACTACAGAGTGGAGCTGAGGCATAGTCAGGTGAGCGCTCCAACAAGAGACAGAGGTCCCTTGGCCTTAGTTTTCATTCATTTGGATCGTGACAGTAATTTTTTGCACCAGTACCATCAGTGGCTTCGTCGAGGAGGCCAGAGTAAAGGGAGTTGATCTGTTATCGGTGCAGGCAGTCTAGGCATCATGTGGCCGATTGCCCACAGTCGAGGCAATCCCAGAGTTTAGTGCCAGTTCAGTTGCAGCGGAGGGAGCTGCCAGTTTGTTTTGCGTGTGGCTAGTCAGGGCATATTTACAGGAACTGTCCCCAGAGAGGCAGTGTACCGAGCATGGTAGATGCACTAGTTATTCTATTTACGCAGGATCGATAGGCTTATTGGCAGCAGCAGCCCGTAGTGCAGACTTTCAGCATTACAGTTAGGGGTACCTCAGTCCAGTCAGTGTGACAGCTGATAGTCCCAAGTTATGGTGGACAGATTCGTGTGACATAGGGCCTAGTATATGCCCTTACAGATCCCATTTCTTCTAAGGCACCGGTCGTGCCTGATGATGCAGCTATTCCTCTAGTGAGCAGAGGTATTTTCTTAGTGTGCAGATGTTGGGCCAGTGTTCTTATCAACACGGGAGCATCGTGTTTCCTCCTTTCATCTGTTTCAGAGTGGGCGATGAACTACATGGGTGGTACATTGTGTGTGGAGACCTTGGTTGGTGAGAATGAGATGTTGGGGCGCGTTTGTAGTTCCTATGTCTTCGAGGTAGTTAGCCGTTGTTTAGAGTAAATGACCACATTTGACTTTATCCTAGGAATGGTTTGGATGACCACCTTTCATGTCTATGTCATTTTCGATCGACAGGGTTACTTTTCTTTTTGACCTTGTGGTGAATTTCGGGTATGAGATTCCTTTAAGGGGGGTGGAGTTGTGAGACCCTGACCCATTTTTATTTTTTGCGACATTTCGACGTGTCGTTTCTTGTTTCTATGATTACATGTTTATATGCGTTTTATGCATGTTCGGATTTAGAAATGCATGTTGGGTTGGATCCAAGGGCCGTTGGGTGTTGTGGTGCGAAGTTAAAAAAAAAAGATATTTTCGGTGAGCCTATAAATATCTATAAATCTCTAGATTTTCTTGGGGCCTGGGCTTTTTTTGTTTTGACGATTGGATATCAGATCTTTGCTATCTACAACGAGGGCTTTGTGTTCATCCGGACGGAATCTCGTTTTGACGAGGTTTGTTCTTCGAGGTGTCGAGTGTTTGACTCAATGAGATTGGATCCTAAACTCTCATGTTTTAAAGGGGAACTACGTAAAATTGTATATATTTTTACCGTTTAAAAATGCATGAAAAATTATTTTATGTTTTAAAAAAGTTGGATTTTGTTCCTAAATCGTTTTTGGTTGCTTTCGGTTGGATGAAATGGGTTTTGAGGCATTCCTTTCGGTGTTTCGTTGTAGTTTTGGGCTTGTGTATGTCCGAGAGTATCAAAAGGGAGTTTAGTTGCTTCATTTTGGGGTTGAAGGGTTGTTTCCGTAGCTAGGGTTTCATTCCCGCTGTAGTCCAGTCGACTGGACTGGGTGATCCAGTCGACAGGGTCGATAGTGTAGCTTTTCAGTCGAGTAATTATGGGATTTCAATTGACTGACATTCCTCCCATAGCTTTTCAGTCGATTGAATTATGGGGTTCAATCGACTGAACCCCTAAGGAGGGGTGTTTTTCTTTCCTTGTTTTGGCTGGTCGTGGTGGGGCCTTGGAGGTTTGTTTTTGTTTTGTTGTCGTCTTCGGGGATGACGTGGTTTTATTAAACGTGGTGTTTATACATCGTTGTGTGTGTGACGTGTTTGGGTCAGTAATTATTTTTCAAAAGGGCCAATTTTGGAAAAAGGTAGTGTTTTGTGAAAACATTTGTGAAAATCTAGTTTTAGGGGTTTGGAGATAGCCTTCGGGATTGAGTTTCGTTTTATTGGCTGTTAGTCCCTATGGTCGGTGGATGACGAGTTGTGTGGAATGTGATGTCGTTATGTGAAATGTAGTGTTTGTACGTGGTTTTGAGCATTAAAACTCTAGTTGTATTCATGCATATGAAAGATGGATATGTGGTCCTTGTGTATTTTAAACTCTGATTTAATTTATGCGTGTGTGTGTGGTTACCTATGGATGAAAATGTAGTTCGATAAACGTTAACTCTGGTTAATGATGGATAGAAATGTGGTCCGATAAATGTTAACTCTGGTTAACAATGTATAAAGAGGGACAAAAATGTGGTCCTAAAGTTTCTTGTGTAGCGTGTGTTGTGCGGGTTGCATGTGTTGCGTTATGTGGGTCGCATGGGTTGTACGTGTGGCGTGTGAATCATTGTGGATTTTATTGAACTGTTTTTAAGGCTCGTGAGAGTCGATACATACCTGTGTTGTGTGTGGGGCTCGTGAGCGTCGATGTTTGCATGTGAAGTATTGTAGTACATATGTATGTATATATATTAAACTATTTTTGAGGGTCATGTGAGTAGAAAGATCCATACCTTTTTGCATTAGCATGTTTAGCTTTTATTACATGTTTGTCTAGTTTCTACTGAGTTTTGGCTCACGGTGTGGGATTTACAAATTTTTTTCAGGTGCATATGATCACGTAGGTTTATCCGGAGGAGCCGATTGAGGTGGAAGACTTGTAGTTTTGTTTTTATCTCTTTTGGTTCATGTAATGTTTGACCTGTTTGTGGTGTTGGAACCATGTGTTGTAAGCTAGTTGGCAATTATATTTAATGCATGTATGCCTTTTATCTTGAGAGTGAAGCCTCGAGTTGGATGTTATTTGTGGGTGTTTCGAGAGACCTAGAGTTTGGGGCGTGACAACTTGGTATCAGAGCTGTGAGTTCGAATACTTAAGAGTCGTGGGAAGAGGGTACATCACCTTGTGAGGTTGATTGCATGTGTTTGATAGCATGTGTTTAGATGTTTTCTTAACATGAGTACGATCATATCTTGAATATGTGAATGTTGAGTATATGTGAGTAAGGGGGTTGAACCTTAGAATTGATTAGTCTTGCCTTCGGGCGTTTGGATTAACAAACTTGAAAGCTGAGTTAGAAATGCGTTTGGCCGTCGTGTTTTCTGACAAGAAATCTAAGTAGGTTATCCAAACTGATGTGTCACTCTTGTTGGTTTTCCTCGGTATGTGGGGTTTGTTTAGCATGAACATATGTGGCTAAGTGTAAGCATGATTAAGTGGTTAATGTTTATGCTAATGTGACATGCTGCAGCTTATATTCTGTATTCCTTTTATATAAACGTGATGTATGCGCGGAGAAGACGAGGCCGTGGCCGTGGTTTAGGCCAAGGGGCTATGCCAATCCCTAATGCAGGGGATGCAAATGCTGTTAGGGATGGTATACTAAAAATCATAGTTTTAGTATTTAATTTTAATTTAATAAAATTAATTTTTTATTTTATGAGAATCTTTATGAGCAATGCACGTGTATAATTTCTTCAAATGTTATGCATAGATGTCCGATATTCTGTATAGTATTTAATCTGGTGTGTAGAGTACGACTTGCACACAGAAGATCAGATTTTAGGTTCTTATAGAATATAAGTTTTATGTTCACAGTTTAGATGAAAATGGACATACCATCGGTACGACTATAGTACAGAGTTTTAGTAAGCCTGTTTTGGTTACGGAGAACATATAATAGCGTCGTCTATTATTCCGACTCTCTGTGCTAGTACACTTTGTGTGTATTGAACGGGACATTTGGGATAATTAATTTTATACTGACTATATAAATTAATTCACACCTCAAGGTTATTATGGATAGTGCTTATCATCTTAATCCTGAAATAATTATTAAGTTGCGTATATTTAATATTTGTTGTTTTGATTCATTAGAGGGTGTGATCTTATATGCGTCTATATTCTCAGTAAGTTGGATAGCGATATTATTTATATGACAAATATTAATTATTGACGGAAGTCACGTCCCGAAAGATCGGGATTGACGATACACCACTGAGGAAGTTTATAAGTTTTGACCGGGCCAAACCCTGCAGGTGGATGATTATCCGGCGGTCAAATAAGTTAAGCAGAAGGACTTAAAAAATATTAAGATGCCGATTAAATTAAATTGTCAGTAATTAAATTTAATTGGCGGGTATCGGGAATCTTAACGTGGGGAGAAATAGTAAGCATTTAATAATAGGAGCTCAATGCAAGAAGATCTTGAGATTATGCGTCAGAGTGCAATTATAGTTCTTTAGTGGTGTGAACTGTAATTCAGTATTTTATGAAAATTGCAGAAATCACTGCTGTCTTTCCATTATTGCAGAAACCGCTGGTAAGTGTCTGTGTTCCACTAGAAGTCTTACTCATCATTACTCCCCAGGTCCCTACTGTAGCCCTATATATATGCAAGTAGGCTAACCAGTTTTATATTATAACTTGTCTTTCAAGACTGAATATATCTGGGTTCTGCCAGTACGAGTTCTCGATAGTCCGTAGCCTACATTACATTTGAGAATCGCGTAATGGAATATAGTAGAAGATCTGACATGAGCTTCAACTCGGAATCAAATCGTAGTTGAAGAATCGTTCGAAAAAAGGTATTTTTCTAAATTAATTTTGGTTGCACGAGTTTTATTTTTGATCGTTCGATATCAAAAGTTTTATTTGGAGCTTCGGCGTTTGCCCGTCCAGTTAATTTTTTCCGTTAATCGTGTGTAAAAACAAAGATCTTGACAGTCTTACCTCCAACAATTAGTATCACAGCCGTTTTGTTTTTGTTTGCAGTTATCGAGGCCGGATAGTTTTAGAACTGCTGCTAACTTTGTTTTGTTGGCGTTCTTATCCCGATTTTATGATCATCTTTTATTTTCATGTTTGATTGAATGGTTTGAATGAATGATGATTATTTTTTTTAAAACGACGAGGATTGATCGTGGTAAATTGATTGTGAACTCTACGAAGGCATAGGATCAATGTAAATATTATTGTTTTTCGGTTTCTAATTTTTTTATTTTATGTAATCAAAATAAAATAAAAAAAAAGAAACAAGAAGAACACTGTTTTGGTGAAGATCATCGAAACACAGGCCCTGATTTTAAAGCGCCAACAGAAGCGGCACTGATTTTTCCAAGTGGCAAACAGCTTTGGCGCAGTTTTACAGAGTAAAGCAAATAGCCGACAGTTTTCAAAACAGCCGGATGCCAAACATAAGCAGCGCCAGATTCCAAGCTGTTGCAACGTTCAACAGCAGTGATTTCCAAACTGCCGGTGGAATTCCAGAGGCGCACTGTTTTTCAAACTCAAGCAGCGCCAAAATCACAGCAGTGGATTTCAAGTAGTGATTTTCCAAAGCAGTGCTGTGGTGCAAGTTCGGCGGATTTCCAACGCCAAAACACAGCTGCAGTTTATCCAAAAATAGCAAGTGGTGAATATTTTCCAAAATCTGTTTCGGTGATCAAACGGTTGTGATCAAACGGCACCGTTGGTGCGTATGTGGTGGCCGGCGGTGGTGCTGGTGGCTCGGGACTGCTTTGGCTCAAATTTTCTAATATACATGGATTGAGGAGTATTATATTTGTATATCACTGCGTATCAAGAAATTCAGATGCAATCAGAAAATAGGAAATTAATACAGATTGAACCATTGAAGTTTATCTTTTAATAGGAGACTGAAACTCTTTAGAGTTTCAATTCGATCATAAAATCGGGATATATTTATTATATATTACATTTAATTTATTTTTTATATATTAACTGTGTGAATGATAAATATTGATTTTATTTATCCTGTTAATTTCACTAATTCAAAAATTTGATTTTAATTAAAATATTTTGTAATGAAAAATAAAATTAAGTTTTTTAATTAATTTTAATTAAATGAAAAAACTTTAGATATTTTATTTTTTTTACAAAATATCATGTTTAAAGATGATTTTTTTTAAAAAAATTAGATATCTTAAAAAAATGTGGAAATTAATTCTGATTTTTGAATTAATAAAATAAAAAAATATTTAATAGAAATAAATTATTATTTTTCAAAAAATATGAACGAAAAATAAAATAAATAAATACCTTTAATCATTTCCTTAGCTGAAAAGCTAAAGAAAAAATTGTGCTTTTATTAAATTTTATTTGTTATGTATTTAAACACGAAAAGATGGTTTGATAAATTAGAATATTTGAAATCGTGTACACAGAAAGATGTTTGATTTTTTTAGATTGTGTGACTTTCGAAATTAATAAATTTATTTTAATTAAACGGATTTTTATAACTCCCAAAAATGTTTTAAAAATCTAAGTGGGAGAGAAAATTTATTCACAGATAAATTTCGCGGCTCCATCACCAGTTTGTAGGCGATGTAATTAAATTCTGCGTGTTGACAGTAAAGCCTTCCTCCCCATCAGACAGATTAATTGCGATATCGCTAGTACAAATCTCGTTTAGGGATAATTCTGGATAATTGTTAGTATGGATCACTTCTCCATCTGAAGGGCTCATTGCGAAGCGACTGATTTAGGATTAGGTGATGGTTAACACTTAGCTATATACAATAGTATCTTCTCTATATGAGTCACTGCCATTATATACTGGACCGAAGCTATGTCAGCTATTTAATTTTACTTGGTATGGTCAGTTGCCTAGATAGTAAAATTAAATGGAATTGGCTTATCTAGTCTTATGAAGAATAGTAGACGTCTTCCCATCGAGGCATGCTATTCTCAGGTTACCAGGCTATTGACGAATTAATTTTAAAATAGTAGAGGGAACCAAATTAAAATGAATTCAATCTTTTGCTCATCATAATTAACGGTAATTTTAATTTTGTGATTCTCAAGATTAAAATGGCTTTCAACCCACTCGCTTTCATTCTCAAAGAAAACAAACTTACGGGACCAAATTATATTGACTGGAAACGGAACTTGGACATTATATTAACTGCTGAGGACTATAAGTTTATTTTAACAGAGATATGTCCACTAGTACCCGATAAGGGGGCTACCGAAAAGGAAATTCAGGCCCATCAGAAGTGGTAGAAAGCTGATCAGATGGCTCGTTGTTACATTTTGGCTTTAATGTCAAATGTTTTACAGTATCAGCATCAGTCTATGCCCAGTGCCTATGACATGATGATGAACCTCAAAGAAATATTTGGGGATCAAAATCGTGTTGATAGGCAGGTAGCCATGAGATCTCTAATGAATGCAAACATGGATGAAGATACACTAGTTAGGGATGATGCTCTAAAGATGATCAGTCTTCTCAATGAATTAGAGATCCTTGGAGCTGAAATAAATGGGAAAACCCAGGTCGATATCATACTCTAGTCACTGCCTGAAAGTTTTATGCAGTTCTGTCTGAACTATTCTATGAATAAGCTCAGCTACTCACTGGCAGAACTTCTTAAGGAATTTCAAGTAAGCGAGGGTGTTCTTAGAAAGCCATGTTCTGTGTATGTGGCTAAGAAGGATTATTCCTCTAAACCAAAAGGTAAGAAGAAGAAAAAAGTTCAGACACAGGGAAACACAAGTCTAAAAGCAATTAAGGGACCAAAAGCTGGTGTGAAGAAGCCGAGAGGCAAGTGCTATCACTGTAACCAGTTTGGGCATTGGAAAAAGCAGTGTCCTGTTTTTCTCAGTAAGCAGAACAAATAAGGTAATTTCTGTTCACTAGTTGTTGAAACATGTTTAGCGGTGTTAGCTACTGGTACCTAGTGTGTAGATACAGTAACCACTAATCA
>JAUMHN010402646.1:0-11289 GCA_032360265.1 Heliamphora ciliata
CATGAATAAAAAATTAATCAAAAAAATCATTAGGAAAAAGTCATTTTAAAGTTTTTATTGGAGTTTTTTTGTTTTTAATAAATTTTTTTTAACTTTAATTAAAATAATTATACATTTAGGTTAATTTTATTATAAAAATCAAAAAATTTAAAAAATTTGATCGATCAAAATTCAGTTAGTTAGGACTTATGTAAGTTTTTACTTTAACAGTATATCGAATCATTTTTTACAAATTTTTTCATAAGTCCTAACTTACTGTTAAATATACATGCATGTACATGTATATATGAAAAATAAGATATATCCATGTCGGTGCTTCTTGCGACATATAGCTGCACAGGCTCCTGACGCAAAGGGCTCGGTGATAAAATTCAGCATGTTGCTCTCATCGTGCCAGAAGAGTCATAAAGCATAAACATTTTCATTCTCAGTCACCAAAGCACTTAAGAAAACCAACTAGTCAAAAAGCAAATATATATATATATATATATCACATTCATCTTCGTTCTTGTCGAAAATGTATGAACAAATCATCTCAAATTCTGACTTTGCACTTCTCGAATCAATTTGCAGACATCTTCTTGATGATTCTGACATCTCCGCAATTTTTTTGATCACTGGTTCGTGCACTGAACCATCCATTTCAAGATCAACAGAAATGGCCAATTTTTTGGCTAAATTATTCGGGACCGTAGCAACACTCCTTTAAAACGGGGGTTTATTACTATTTTCAATTATTTTAATATATTTTGTATAAATATTATTGTATTATTTGTTAATTAACTGTCGGAGCAAACTGCCAAAATCTTAAGATTATATTTATAATTTTAATAAAAAATTATCTGGACGGGCAAACGCTGAAATAGCCTCCAAATTAAAACTTTTGATATCGAACAATCAAAATAAAACTCGGTAATACTCCCAAAGTTAGTTTTATGATTATACATTTCGAAATCTGGTTGATAATTTTGGTTACTGAGACAATTTCAAGTCAACAATCTGCTGCGGTTTTTGACTTCTAGTCAAATCTCCGACACAAGCTTTCTATTGTATTCTCGAATGCTAAATACGAACAAAGTATGGAATTTAATCTATCGTGTTCTTCAAAAACTTCTTGATTAGGCCTAGGATTTCCAAATAACGTGGAAACCTTAGTCACCTAATCCTGACTGAATAATAATGAAATCTCGCGTCAAATTTTATAACAGCACATATATATATAGAGTTACAGTAAAGATCTATGAAATAAATATGACTTGGATTTGTAATGTGATTATAAAAACCCAGCTTAACTTAGAAGTAATTTTATAAAAATATTAATTATAATTTATTTTACTAAAGAATTATAATTGCACTTTCAGCCATATTTTGAAAACTGTAGTATTCGATCTCCTGTTATTAAATACTTATTTATTCTCACTACGTTAAGATTCTCAATACCCGCCGACTAAATTAAATTACTAACAATTATATTTAATCGATTTCTTAAATAAATTCCTTAAGACCTTCCGCTTAACTTATTGACTACCGAATAATTAAATCCACCTGCAAGATTTGGTTCTATCAAAACTTATTGTAGACACCCCAATTTGATATCGTCTAATTTTAGGATAGTTTGGATGTATCCGATGATAAAAATAAGCGGAATGGTGCTTCTGAACAATCCTCAGGAAGTGATCCAAGATCAGTGTTCGAACCCAATAATCAAAATCTTCAAACCTACTTTGAGCCACCAACTTTAAAATCTTGAGCCGCCATCTTTGAACCTTGGGGTTGTCATCTTCATTAAGGCGACCGCCATAAGAATCTCTTGGAAACTCTAGACAAGGTGGCGAACGCCAACTTGGAACCATGGGGTTGCCAACTCCATTGTGGCGATCGCCATAAGAACTTCTTGAAAGCTTTTTTTTGTGGCAACCACCACCTTCAAACATAGCGACTGCCAACTGCAAAATCTTGACATGTTCCAAAATGTGTCATCATCTCATTAGTCGATAAACTCTATAAATACCATACCCCTAGTACGTTTTTCAGGATAGAATCTTAGTGAGAGGTACTCTATCGAAGTACTGAGAGAATACGAGTCTTGACGCCGACACCCTACTGCTTTGCGGACGGACGAGTTGCATTACACCTATACTCTGCGGAATCCTTAAATTACTAGTTGGAATTGGAGCATTCCTCGAAGATCAGACAATTGAGCGCTACTCTCCTGACTTGAGGATTCACCCGGGTTACGCTTTAGGTATTTTATTGGATCCTCAACACTTCTCCTTTCATTGTTCTTACTCATATGAAGAAGTCGGGTTATAAATTGAGTACTAATTCCATTTTATGTTTAGTCCTTAATTGAATCTAAGGCATGATTTTATTTTTATAGATTACTTGTACTTTTGCCATAGTTTTGGTTAAAATGGATTAAATTATATTTTATTTTATTAGTTAGATTTCATTACGTGTTATAAATACATTGCCATCATTGTACTTATTTCACTAGAATTTAGCAATTGTGTCTATATTTCTTGCAACGTAGTTTATAAAACTACAATTGCAAAATTTTTAGCACCGCCATTATTGTGGTCACAACAATCAATGTTGTACCCACATCTTTTTAAGCTTTATTTTGCTGTAGTTGTTTTTTTTTTTTTGATAGTTTGTTGTTTTAATTCTAAGTAATCTGTTTTTGTCGTTTTAATATTTTGGTTAGCGATACATGAGGTTTAGTATAATGTTGATGTGTTAGAACCAAAAGCATGTTTAATTTTAATGATGAATTGCTTGTATTCCTACCATATTTTTAATTCCATAATCTCGATTAGAATTTATTTCACGTTATAGATATAATGCATTGCCCTCAATTGTACTATTTATTAAAATTTAGTGATAGTGCCTACATTCATCTTTGCAACATAGCTTTTGATGCTATAATCGTGATCACATGGCACTAACATTATAGTAGTTGTAACAATCAATGTTACGTCCTCATATTTTGAATTCAATATGTATGTTACAATTTTTTATGGGTTAGAGTAGTATTTTGGCTTATTTTTTTAACTTGTTGTTCCCCTAGCCCATTTTGTTTTGTTATTTTAATATTTTGTTTTGGCATGCTTAGGGTTTAGAATTTTTCTAGTATTATTTTCTTTTATCATCATAATTCTGTTATTTTAATTTAACATTATTAAGTTTTCTCTATTTTTATACTTTTGTTGATGCCATGTGGTTTGCTCCTTTTACCCTTTAGTTAAATTTTGCATGCCGTAAATTTAGGATTTTTTCATTATGCTTTGTTTGGCATTCTATATACATAGATTATGTATTTTTCTTTATTTGATTTTAGATGCTCTTTCTTTGCTTCCCTTCTCTATATTTAAAGATCAGTGGCACATTTTATTTTTTTTGATTTTTCTCAAAAATCAAGTGGCGACTTTATTTTTCACAAAAAAAAATATTTTAATTTGATTTTCAAGGTATTATAGTATTTTCTAAATATCTCTTGAATTCTCTTAGTTTTTTAAACAAAACCCTAAATCTTGGCGCCACAGTATTTTCTGGCAACTCCGCTGTGGACTTGTTTTTCAAAACAAATAAGTAGGCTAGACTTGAACACGTCATTGGTTCTTAATATGCATTTTTCATTTGCATTCTCGCACACATTTGCATTATTCTCAACCCCCTGCCTAATCGACCCGATACCCCGGCCAGTTTACTATCTCAGAGATGTGTTGGGAAGACAGGCAAGCCTTACTGGCTGCACGCTTTCACAGGTGCGGTAAAAGAGTTCTTGTGTACCGCTTGACCATGTCCTCCACCACACTAGGCATGAGAGGTATATACTCGACTCTATTCAAAAGGTACCCTGATTATTGACTAAAATCATACTTTTTTGCATATAATTGCTTAGAACTCAGCATTAGGTATTGATCCGGTAGGATTATTTGTTTCGTTTAATTGTATGTTTTTCTTGTGATTGCATAGGACCTTTGTTTGTTTATTTAGACTAAGATAGTTTCTCTCCTGGGTTTTTGCCTGGGTTTGCTTCCGGTGTTCTTTCGTTTTAAAATAGTTTCCCTCTCGGGTTGTTGCCCACTTTTTGATCTGTTGGCTTGGGCCTTGTTGTTGGTTTAAGACAATTTTCTCTCTTTCAGGTTTTTTTTACTTGTTGGTTTTGTACCCTCGGTGCCGTTTAGGCTTATCTTCCCAAACCCTTGTTCAAGTTCTTATTTTGAGGTTTTGTTTGGCTTAAAGCTGTTATCTTGCCTTAGTGTTGCCCATTTTTTTTTCTTTAGATTCTTGGGGTAAAACATTCTTTTTGGAGTTTTGTTGGTCCTTCGTTTAGTTTTTCGTGTTGGTCCTTGGATATTGGGATTTTCAGTCGTTATGCTGCTAGTATGGGCCCAACAGGGGCTTATATATCTACTCGTGGTCAATCGTTTTGGTGTTTGAAGTACTTGCTACCTATTATCAAAACTCTTTTTGAGAAGTATTCGATATCATTGATTTTGTTTTTGGGGTTACCAGGTTTTGCTTCGGGTCTAGATCATTGAGTTAGAAGGTTCACTTTTAGTACGTATTTGGGCTTCGTCAGAAATTGGGAGACTCTACAAAATATCTGAACGAACAATCGAATCACCTGAAATGGCAAAAAATGAAGTAAACCTGACAGCCTTGTTGAGGGCAATAACTGAGATACAAAGGGCAGTCGAACAGCAGACGCATGCTCAGAACCAGTGTCAGGCTTCGATTCGAGCAATCTAAGCTCGCTTGCTAGGGGTAAACGAGCTGTAAGACGATGCAAATGAGAATGGGAAAGTCTTCTGGGCAAATAATCAAGGACAAGAAGTGTCGCTGGTTGTTGTACCACCGTGGATCCCTCGTCAGATCATAGTAGATAAAGAAAACACTGCTCAGTCTAGAGAATCTGCATTGGCTAAGAAGATCGACTGAATAAAAAAAGTACTGAGAAAGGCAAGAGGGGTGGAAGAATACATACTGGATGTAGGCGGTTTGTGCTTATTCCCGAATGCCAAGCTACCAAGAAAATTTAAGATGCCGAAAATGGAGAAGTTTGATAGTACTAGAGATCCTCGGATTCATCTAAGGATGTACGTTGATACTGTCTCCTCCATAGAAATTGATGATCAGCTAAAGGCCCAATTGTTTCACCGATTACTCTCTGAGGCAGCACAAAAATGATTTCTCTCACTGGATGTTGCAAAAACCAAGACATGGGAAGACAATGCTACAGTCTTCATCAGTCAGTACAGCTACAATATCCAGTTGGACGTCACTACCCGGGAACTCGAAACTACTCAACAGGAGAGCCGAGAATCATTTGTGGACTTTCTAACCAAGTGGAGGAGAAAGGCAGCCAAAATGACAAATCGGCCAACTGAAAAGGAACAAGTTAGAATTGTGGTGAAGAACATGCAATCTTCACTGAAGCAGTATCTGATTACACAAGCATTGTCCACCTTTGAGCAACTATTCGACGCAGGTGTTCAGATAGAAGATGCGATTTGGGCTGGGGATATCGAGAAATTAGAGATAAGTTAAAAATCGAGAAGGGCATACCCTACAAACAACTAGAATCAATCCACCCCTGCTACCAACTTCATCTCCTGTTCAAACGAAGTCAATTTGATGAACCCCCATTCCTAACAATTAAATCCCTCATCTTCTACTTAGCAATCAAGTAATAACCAGCAGTTTCAACAGAAACCAAGGAGAGTTTTTACTCCCCTTAACATACCATTGTCCACAGCCCTAAATCGAATTGTTGAGAAGGGGTTAATCAAACCTTTAGACCCCATGCATGTACTCGATCCCCTACCGTCAATATATAATGCTTCCCAATACTGTGCCTTTCACCAAGGTCATGGACACTTGACCGATAAATGCATGAGGCTGCGTCATGAGATCTAGGCTTTTTTCGACAACAAGGTCATGGAATCACTCTTCCCCAGCTTTTCGGAGAAGAGGTTTTTGTTAATGAAATGCAATCATACTGGTTGGTCAAGACAATAATAAAGTCAGATGGAGAAGAGTGGACAAATTTCTAGGTTGCTCAAGAACAACATATTAGGTACATTGAGGAAGATATCTGGGAGTTGGATGAAATTGATAACACATGGATGATCGAAGATGAAGAAGAAAGAAAGGAAAGGCCGGAAAGCAACAGTTTAAACAATTTGTGGGAGTTTAAAAGTTCTCTCTATGTGGTAGAGGTTAGGCAGATCAACATGTCAGGATTATGGGATCCCGATGAGAGAGTCAAACATTTAATTAGGAGTGGGCGGCACTTCAAGCCAGCCCAGCTAGAAAAGGGACAGACCAGTGGGAAAGAAAAAGAGAAGGAACAAGATGAGGAAGACGACGCTGTGCTAAAACAACTGAAGAAAACTCAAGCAAACATCAGTATTAGGGGGTTGCTGATGGCCTCGCACAAGCACCGACAAGTAATATTGAAAGTTTTAAATAAAGCAAACGTCTCGATAGACACGACCCCAAAACAATTAATTGAGTTGATTTTGTCGGCTGTAGCACTGAAGGTAATTTCTTTTTTTGACAAAGATTTGCAATTGGAGGGGAAAAACAACAATAAGCCGCTGCATATAACTGTAAAGTGCTTGAAAAAAATGGGTACTGATTACCCTCATCGACAACAGGTCAGCTCTAAATGTTTGCCCGCTCAAGACTGCTATCTATCTGGGGATGAAATTAGAACATTTCACACCAAGTAACCAGGGAGTTAGGGTATACGACAACACGAGGTGTGATGTGCTCGGTTTGGTGTTCTTTATAGTATTAGTTGGGCCACTAGAAACATCAGTTGAATTCCATGTCTTAGATGTGCCGGCGTCCTTCAATTTATTGCTAGGACGACCGTGGCTCCATGATCCAAATGTCCAGGCAGTACCCTTCACCCTGCATCAAAAGCTAAAATTGATTAAAGATGGGACGGTACTCACCATCCACAGAGAGGATAACATTCAACCCCTGATGGAAGATGGGTTGACTCTTTTGGAGGTTCAACATGGGGTAGAGCATATGTTTTTAAGCGGATTCCGGTATGATGAGGCGTTGGCAGTACATATGCTATTAAAAGAAGAGGAAAGCTATGTCAATTCGTATGCGGTGACAATTATGAAGCACATGTCCTATTTCTCGGGCATTGGGTTGGGGTGTAAGTAACAGGGAATTTTAAGAACCCATTCAGGTATCGCTAGCTTCGCAACGCTTCGGTCTTGGGTACAAGCCAACGAAAGAAGATTTGGAAGGGCCAAAGGGGGAACGAAAGGAGAAAATGGTAAAGTATTCAGGAACTCTGAATGGATACTTTGTCAAAGAAGAGGAAGATTTTCCTTTACTATGGTTTTCCAGAACCATGGTTTGATGAAGAGACCCACCAGAGGCTACTAGGATTGAAGATTTTCTTCAGTCATAAATGTCTGATTCAGAAGAGGAGGAAGTCATAGAAAAGAAGGAAGAAAGAAAGGCTCTAGAGGATAAAGACTGGGGTGATCAACTGGATGGCACCAACATGGAGGCATTACTTAGCGGGACGGGTATAGCAGACCAAAATTGCTTGATGATGGGATGTGATGGGTCTGCTGATTACACCGGGTTGATTGTGGATGTGGATGCAAAAGAAGTCAAAAATTGGACCATAGAGTCCCTTGCTTCGTATGATGCTGGTTTTGAGTTCGAATCTGTCATGCATGAGTCTGTGTTTCCCTTTAATAAGCTGGATGTTGAGTCAGAGGGAACATCTGTCTGTGTATCATCTCTTAATTCTTTTGATCTTGTAATTCTATCTCTCAATATCAATGAAATAAACAAGATTTTTGATTACTCTGCTTTTTCTGATCTTTTTCATACGCTTTCTGATAATTTTAAATTTGACGGGAATATCTATGAAGAAATACAATTTTTAATAAAAAGAGAAGAAAAAATTCATGCTCAACCTATAACAAAAGAAACTTTGTCAATTAATCTGGGTAATGAAACTAATCCACAAATTGTGCAAATCGGGTCTTCGTTATCTGTAGTTGAACATGAGTAATTAATAATTTTATTAAAAGAATTTAAAGATATTTTTACGTGATTTTAAGAGAATATGCCCAATATTGATCCTGATATTGTCCAACACCTTATCTCTTTGTATCTCGATGCAAAACCGGTCAAATAGAAATAAAAACGGATATGACCAGAATGGGCTCTGAAGATCAAAGCAGAAGTCACCAAACATATCAACACTGGATTCCTTGTGGTAATTGAGTATCCAAAATGGGTGACCAGCATTGTTCTGGTTCTGAAGAAAGACGGATGCATCCAGGTCTGTGTGGATTTCTGGGATCTCAATAAAACAAACCCGAAGGATGATTTCTCGTTGCCACATATTGACATTTTGGTAGACAGCATAGGAGGGCATGCTATATTATTATTCATGGATAGTTTCTCCCTAATGGACCCCGAGGACAGAGAAAAGATAACATTCACTACACCTTGGGGCACCTACTGCTATCGTGTGACGCCATTCGATTTAAAGAATGCAGGGGTGACCTATCAAAGGGCTGCCGCTATTTTGTTACGTAACATGATACACAAGGAAGTCGAGGTGTATGTGGATAATATGATAGCAAAGTCCAAGGATCGAGATGGTCACATCATAGCATTACAAAAGTTCTTTGAAAGAATTAAAAAATACAAGATGCGGCTCAACCCACAAAAGTGTGCCTTCAGAGTCACCACTGGGAAGATACTAGGATTCATGATTACTCAATGGGGTATCGAGGTTGATCTGTCGAAAATTAAGGCAATTATGAAAATGCCTCCTTCAAAGACCGAACGAGAAGTTAGGGGCTTATTGGGTAAGATACAGTTCATCTGCTGGTTCATAGCAAAGCTAATAACCATATGTGAGCCATTGTTCTGTCTGCTAAAGAAAGGAGTCAAGTTTGAGTGGAATAAAAAATGCCAAGATGCCTTCAAAGCTATGTGTCAGTATTTGCAAAACCCACCTGTTCTGGCTCCTCCTGAGCCCAATAGGCCAATGTTTCTCTATTTGTCAGTAACTGACTCGGCTATGAGATGTATACTGGCACAAAAAGGAGAAACCAAAATCGAGAAGGCAGTCTACTACTTGAGCAAGAAGATGACGGGGTCCGAGATACGATATACGTCACTGAAAAGACATGTTGAGCTTTGGTTTGGACTTCCTAAAAATTGAGACATTACATGTTGTCTTTCATGGTGAATGTAATTTCTGAATGGATCTGCTAAAATACTTATTTGAGAAGCCGACATTAACAAGAAGGCTAACCCATTGGCTGTTGTTACTGTTAGAGTTTAATCTCAGGTACGTCACTCGAAAGTTAGTAAAAGACAGAGCAGTGGCCGAGTTTCTGGCAGAATAACCAATTGAGGGAGATAAAGACGTAGAATTCTAGTTCCCTGATGAACAGCTGATGGGAGTCGAGGACGACAAGTGGACTATGTCTTTTGATGGCGCATCTAATCAGTATGGCTATGGAATAGGAGTTCTCCTTGTCACTTTTGACGAGTCACATGTTCCTCTATCCCTGAAGCTCAACTTTAAAGTTATCAATAACCCAGCCGAGTATGAAGCATGCTTAGCCGACTTAGAAGCAGCCCTAGAACTGGGGGCAAAAAAACTAGAAGTCATCGGGGACTCAACATTGGTGGTTTCACAGGCAAGAGGGGAATGGAAGGTTAAGGACGTAACGCTAATTCTCTATCATTAAGAGCTGAGAAAGCTGATACCGTGCTTTGAATTAGTGGTTTTTACTCATGTTTTGAGATTACAGAACAAGTTCACCGACGCACTAGCTACTCTGGCATCAATGATTGATATACCATCTGGGGTTAGGATGAGACCCTTAATAATCGAGTAGAAAAGAAAATCGGCATTCGAAATGACGGCCGCAATCGAAGAAAGTACTAACGAACTTTCTTGGTACTTTAATATTCAACATTTTGTGGAAAAGGGAGAATACCCCAAGTTTGCTAGTAAACATGACAAAAGGGCATTAAGGAGATTATCTGCATAGTTTATCATTTGCGGGGGGAAATTATACAAACGAGGGCATTTCGGAGTCAACAAGCTATGTGTCAACAGCGAGGAAGGCCAAGAATTGATGAAAGAGATACATACGGGAGTCTGCGGGTCTCACATGAGTGGAAACATGTTAGCCAAGAAGATCCTACGACAATGTATTTTTAGATGACAATAGAGATAGATTGTATATAGTTTGTGCGAATATGCCATAAGTGTCATATCCATGCAAATCTTATGCACGTTTCCCCATCCCAGTTGTCTAGCTTGACGTCACCATGGCCATTCTCAATATAGGGCGTTGATGTAATTGGCAGGGTAACACTAAAGGCTTCAAACGGGCACGAGTTCATTTTGGTGGCCATCGACAATTTTACCAAGTGGGTGGAAGCTGCCTCCTACTCGGTATTGAAAGCTTCACATGTTGCCAAGTTCATCAGATAGAATATCATTTGCAGGTACAGGGTCTCTCATGAGGTTATCTTAGATAATGGATCGTACTTCCAAAGTGAGGTCTTGGACCTCTTTGAAGAATATCGAATAGTAGCCCACAAGTCGTCACCATACCAGCCGCAAACCAATGGAGCAATTGAGGCAACAAACAAGAATGTCAAGAAGATTCTGCAGAAGATGATTAGCTCATATAAAGATTTGTCAAAACACCTACCATTTGTACTCTGGGGGTACAGGACATCGATCTGAGCTTCAACGAGAACCACGCCTTATTCTTTAGTATATGGGATGGAAGCTGTGTTGCCTATTGAGGTGAAAATGCCTTCACTAAGAGTAGTGGCTGAGGCTAGTATTATAGAGACAGAATGACAGAGAAATCGAATGGAAGAGTTGCTCTTGTTTGATAAAAGAAGGTTGTAGGCTTTATTTCACGTATAAGGGTATTAGAGAAGGATAGCCTGAGCGTTCAACAATAAGGTCAATGCCTGGGATCTCAGAGAAGGTGACTTGGTTCTTAAAGAAATCGGGGCTCCCATCTTCGACCCTAGGGGCAAGTTCAAGATAAATTGGTTCGGGCCATTCTTGATCAAAACCATCATGACCGGTGGTGCAGTAATTATCATGAAATTGGATGGCAATATGTTCTCTACTCTACTCAACCTTGACCAGCTCAAAAAGTACTACCCTTGAGAAAAAAATAAGAAAAAAAATAAAATCTTGCCAGGTTGAAAACCAAAAAAATGGCCCAGGCAAAATTT
>JAUMHN010402655.1:0-15620 GCA_032360265.1 Heliamphora ciliata
GAATCACTCTATCCAAGGATCAGTGTCCTAAGACACTTGATGAGATAGAGAAGATGAAGGTGGTTCCTTATGCTTCGGTAGTAGAAAGCCTCCTGTATGCTATGCTTTGTACTAGACCCGATATATGCTTTGTTGTTGGCTTAAGATAGCAGATATCAGTTTAATCTAAAGCAGAAGTATTGGAATGCGGTAAAAAATATAATCAAATACCTGAAAAGGACTAAGGATTATATGTTGGTTTGCCAGGCAGATAGTCTAGTACCTTTGGGGTATGTAGACTCAAATTTTCAGTCAGACATAATGCTTGCGTTAGGAGACAACCTTGCAGATCCTTTACAAAGAACTTACCGGCTGAGACTTTTGATAGTCATGTAGAGGGCATGGGAGTCAGATGTATAGCAACATGATTTTGAGTATAAGTGAAAGATTGTTAGGGTTGGTATACTGAAAATCATGGTTTTAGTATTTAATTTTATTTTTAATAAAATTAGTTTTTCATTTTTATGAGAATCTTTATGAGCAATGTATGTATATCAATTATTTGTTATGCATAAATGTTCGATATTCTATATAGTATTTAATCTGGTGTGTAGAGTATGGCTTACACACAGAAGACCAGATTTTAGATTCTTGCAGAATATAAGTTTTATGTTCACAGTTTAGATAGAAATGGGCATACCATCGGTACGACTGTAGCACAGAGTTTTAGTAGGTCTGTCTTGGTTACGGGGAACAGATGATAGCATCATCTATTGTTCCGAGTCTCTGTGCCAGTACGCTTTGTGTGTATTGAACGGGACATTTAGAATAATTGATTTAGTACTGACTACTGGCTATATAAATTAATTCACACCCCAAAGTTATTATGAATAGTGCTTATTCTATTAATCTTGAAATAATTATTGATTTGCATATATTTAATATTCGTTGTTTTGATTAATTAGAGGGTGCGATTTTATATGAGTCTAAATTCCCAGTGAGTTGGATAGCGATATTATTTATTTGAAAAAAATTAATTATTGACGGAATCTACGTCTCAAAAGATCGGGATTGACGATACCCCCTTAAGGATGCTTATAAGTTTTGACCGGGCCAAACCCTGCAGGTGGAATTAATTATCCGGCGGTCAAATAAGTTAAGCGGAAGAGTTTAAGGAATATCAAGATGCCGATTAAATTAAATTGTCAGTAATTAAATTTAATTGGCGGGTATCGAGAATCTTAACGTGGAGAGAAATGGTAAGCATTTAATAACAAGTGCTCGATGCAAGAAGGTCTTGAGATTATGGATCAGAGTGCAATTATAGTTCTTTAGTGGTGTGAACTGTAATTCAGTGTTTTATGGAAATTACAGAATTCGCTGCGACTTTTCATAATTGCAGAAACTGCCCGTAGGTATCTATGTTCCATTAGAAGTCTTACTCATAATTACTCCCCAGGTCTCTACTGTAGCCTTATATATATGTGAGTAGGCTGAACTAGTTTTGATTGATTTTCATATCATTCTTGATATATTATTTTTGTTTTTCAAGACTTAAAAAATATATCGGGGTTCTGCTGGTACAAGTTCTCAGAGTATTGCAGCCCACACTACGTTCGAGGATCGCATAAGGGAATACGGTAGAAGATCTGACAGGTGCTTCAACTCGGAATCAAGTCGTAGTTGAAGATTAGATCTACAAGAGGTATATTTCTAAATTAACTTTGGTTGCACGAGTTTGATCGTTCAACGTCAAAAAATTTTTCTAGAGCCCGTTTCGGCGTTTGTCCGTCCAGTTAATTTTTTACCGAAAATCGTTTTACAAAAATAATGATCTTGGCAGTATTGTCTCCAACATATAACTCATGTATAAACTATATACATGAGAGATATAACCATACATGTAATGGATGCAGGTCCTTGAGCCAAGAAAAGCTCGGTTCATCCATTTTTTCAAATCTGTCTAGAGAGTCTATCTTCAAGAAAACACGGTTTTCACCATTTTTTTTCGTGACCAAAACTCATCAAAACTTTCTGAAATGTTTACTGTAGTTTAATGGGTATTTTATTAACATGCACGATTTTTCTTGAGGTCCCGATTTGTTTCCTTATTTTTCTAAAAATAAAAATATAAATCGGGTTAAAATGACTGTTTGGATGGACCACTTTGAATCCATGCCATTTACTGTAGAAGCAAGGTGCCTTGGTGTGATTTTGATGTTGTTGGATAGATAAATATCATATCTTTCTAACCCCATTGGAATCAACCCGTTTTTATATGTGTAGAGAAAATAGAACCGATTCTCCCAAAGTGTGTTGAATCTGGACACTATTTGATAGAATATTCATAATAAATTAAAAAATATGAGAAAAATGCAAGGTCAAGTTTCAAAGCTTCTAAACTCATAAATCTATCACTTTGAATCCATGCCATTTACTGTAGAAGCAAGGTGCCTTGGTGTGATTTTGATGTTGTTGGATAGATAAATATCATATCTTTCTAACCCCATTGGAATCAACCCGTTTTTATATGTGTAGAGAAAATAGAACCGATTCTCCCAAAGTGTGTTGAATCTGGACACTATTTGATAGAATATTCATAATAAATTAAAAAATATGAGAAAAATGCAAGGTCAAGTTTCAAAGCTTCTAAACTCATAAATCTATCACTATAAAAATTATAAAAAATTCATTTTTGAGTTTTAGTCCTCTTTTCAAATTTTTAAAGTCACTGAGTTTTCTCACCACTATTCTAAAATCACACTCTACACTGTCACAAAAGTTTATGTTTTACAAACTGAGGCCTTAGAGGGAAAATTAGGAAAATTGTAAAACATAAAACGTGTTCAGAACATCCCAAATAGATTGTCTATCAATTTTTAGAATTTTTCTCTAACGTTTGATATTTTTAAAAATCACTGAACAGTAGCTATGACCTGCAGCTCATTAAACAGAGAATTAAGGCCTAAGTATTTGATTGTGTTTTGGGTTAATTTTATGATTTCATGTCATGCTTGGGTTAGTTTATTTGGTTGTGAAGTTATTTACGTATTTTCACGTGTTTAAAATTGCGTACTTATGTACTAGCTAAACTCAAAGTGTTTATGTGTATATATGCTCACATCAAGGATGTAAATTAGGATAACTTGTGCTGAAAGTTATGCATGTATATAATTTTTAATTTCCATGCAAAGTATTTACATGCCATCTAGCCTAAGGCATGCTTAAAAATAATTGTGAGTTGTAAATAGGTGATAGAACATGTCATTCCATATCATCCTTAGGTTGGAAATTAAGCGGTTCACCGTTTATATTTTCATGTGAAAGAATGAAAAATCAAACTTTAGGGTGGTAGAATGACACTTGAAAATTTGTGATTGATTTGTGGCTTTATACCTAAGTTATTTTTGAGAGGTTTTTGCCCCAAGTGCTAAATGCACATTATTGTGATATTTATATTTTTTTGGCGAAGGCGGTTCAAATGACGTAATAATAAGTGTTAGAATACTTGATCCCGCGCTGGACCTTGACCTAAGATCCGAGGGTCAAATTGTCCCTGACACCTTGCTATTAGTGATGACCCGGCTGGACATTTAGCCCGTTATGTAGTCATCCCCCAACTGAAGGAATGCTCCTCATCATCGGTAGACTTGCTCAACATGTTTGGGATCATGGGGTTTAGGATGGTTCACCCCGGTTGAAAGGACCCAAAATCACTTAAGTTTAATTGGATTAGAAATTTAAATTAGCTGCATCATTCGCATCATATTTACAGCCACGACTATCTTGCCATACTTATCTATTACATTTTGACTGTATTTGAGCAAATATTGTATATCTATATTGTTTCTTATGGGCTTTAGCTCATGGCATTCCATGCCAGGTTTTGAGAATTCGAAAGTTCCCGTTGACCACCCAGCACCGGAAGAGGTGGAACCGTGGCTCCCGTGAGCCTAATTTCTACTAATCTGCTACTTTTACTCATTGGACCACCGGACTTAGCATTATTTTTCTTAATATTTTTTGTTAAGCACATTTTATTTTGGGTCAATAATCTTAACATTAAGCCACTTTTACTTTTTTGCTTGAGGGGTATTTAATTGATTATTACTTTTTTGCACCATTATTAGTTATTTGTCACTCTAGATGTCCTCTTGTTTCGGGACGTCACAATTTGGATGGTAAACATTTTGAGATTTTCTCGGATCACAAGAGTTTGAAATACTTATTTTCTCAGAAAGACCTAAATCTACGCCAGAGACAGTGGATGGAGTTTATGGCGGACTACGACTTTGATCTCCAGTATCACCCCGGGAAGGCTAATGCCGCGGCCGACGCTCTTAGCACGAGATCTCATGGTTCATTGTGTCTCAAGGAGACATGTGAGGGTGCGACCTTATTTTCAATAGTTTCGCGACCTATGTTGATTTCCTGTGTTCTGGAGGCTTAGTAGACAAATCAAGAAGCTCAAATGTTTTAAGATCCTGTTTCCAATGGGGGAGACACCAAGGGATGGGTTGTGAGTCTAAATTAGAGTTTGAGGTTTGCTGGGAGAGTATTTGTGCCAGAATTGTGCAGCGATGATGTGTTATAGGATTTTCACCATTTTCATCTTGTAGTGCACCCGGGAGGCAGGCAATAAGATGTATCATGATTTGCATTGTCAGTTCTAGTGGAAGGGAATAAAGAGGGATGTGGTTCAGTTTGTTTCTCGATGCCTTACTTGTCAGCAAGTGAAGGAAAAACATTAGAGGCCCATAAGGTTGTTACATCCGTTGCCAGTATCGAAATAGAAGTGGGAAAACATCACTATAGATTTTGTGTCTGGACTTCCTAGATAGCCTAAAGGGTATGATGTTGTTTGGGTTGTGGTTGATAGACTTACAAAATTTGTACACTTTCTTCCCATTCGTGTAAAGGATTCTGTTGACATGCTGAGTAGGTTGTATGTTAGTGAGATTGTTCGGTTATACGGAGTAACTATATCTATTATTTTCGATCGAGACCCGCATTTTACATTGTACTTTTGGCAGAGTCTTCAGGTAGCTTTAAGGACGAATTTTTTTTTAGCACTACTTTTCATTCTCAGACGGACGGTCAGTCTGAACGTACTATACAGATTTTGGAGGACATGCTGAGAGCTTGTGTACTTGATTTTTGGGGTTCTTGGAAGGATCATTTACTATTGGCAGAGTTTGCATACAATAATAGTTATCAGTCTAGCATTGAAATGGCACCTTTTGAGATTTTCTATGGCAAACCATGTAGGTCATCGGTGTGTTAGGCAAATGCGGAAGAAGCCGTAGTTTTGGGATCCGACTTGGTGTGGGAAACGACAGGGAAGATCACTATGATTCGCCGGTCAAGGCCTAGAGTCACCAGAAGAATTACGCCGATCAGAGAAGGAGGCTTTTGGAGTTTGGGGTGGGGGACCACGTGTTTCTGAAGGTTTCTCCACGCCGAGGTTTGATGAGGTTTGGCCATCGCGGTATGTTGTCACAGCGTTTTGTGGGGTTGTTTGAAATCTTAGAAAGGACTGGGAAAGGGGCATACCGTCTTGCCTTACCCCCTTAGTTGTCATCTGTGCGTAACGTATTCCATGTTTCTATGCTTCGAAAATACGAGCCTGACCCATCACATGTCTTGGATTGGGCTGAGTTGCGAGTGGACGAGGATGTTTTTTTTAGGACAACTGGTGAGAATTTTGAATACGAAGGAGCAAGTGTTGAGAGGGAGAACCATTACATATGTTAAGGTTCTATAGCATTATCACGGTGTCGAAGAAGCTACGTGGGAGCTTGAGTTCGAAGTCCGTGCTAGGTATCCAAAGTTGTTTTCTTCTTAACCTCGTAGTAAATTTCGAGGGCAAAATTCCTTAAGGGAGAAGAGTTATGAGACCCGGTTCCTTTTGTTTTTGTTATGTATATATGTGACATGTTGGTTCTCATTTTTAATCGTTATGGAAAAGCAAGTTTCTATATGTTTTATGCATGTGTTGGCTGAGAGTGCACGTTGGTTTCAATACCGGTCCTGTCGGACGTCGCAACAAAAAGTTAGAAAACTTTTCTAGGTAGGACTGCTTGATCGATCTTTAGACTGCTCAAGTGGTCTGTCTGCGTGGGCTATGTATAAGACAGCTCATAGCCTTGGTTTTTTAACCAAAACTTTCCTTGCAAGCTTTATTCTCTCTCTCTCTCTTAAAAGAAAAACTAGATCCTCTACCTTCTCTCTAGCTTTTAGCTTGGTTCGGGCCCAGCTCTTGGCGTGGGGATAGTCGATCCTTGCTATACGTGCCGTAAGCTTCCCGTTCATCTGAACAAAATTGCATTTTGGTGACTTTAATTTCTTATCGGTGCTTGAAGTATCGAGTTTTTGACTCTTGAAGGTAGGATTCTAGACTACCTTGCTTTAAAAGGGTACTACATGTGATTTATATGTTTTTTACCGTTTTAAAATGCTATAAATGTTTAACTTTATGTTTAAACCTTGTTTGGTTGGATAAAAAGCATTTTTATGCATTTTTGTGGTTTACTACAAAGTTGGTGGACGTGATCGTGCTTGATTTTCAAAAGAAGAGTTTTGAAAACTGGGTAAAAGTATGAATATGTTGCGAAAACATGATTTTGGAGGTTCAAAGCTAACTCTTGGGGTTGAGCCTTTTTTTTAAAAACAATTCGATTGGATGGCAAAAACATTTTGAAAATCTTAGTTGTTTCCCATGGTTTTATGGACGACGTGGTTGTATGCCGTTGGACATTTATACATGGCTGTGTGATTTTTACAAACGTGTTCGTAGTTGAGCTGCGTGCCTTTTCAATGATTTCATAGATGTGTCGTAACAATGTGTGTGCATTTAGGCCGCCATTGCTACTCGGTGAAAGTCCAAAAACTTTGCGCAAGGAGGTACTTTGCTCCTTCGGGTTAATCCCCATAAATGAAGTGGTTGTCCCAATGGGAGGCATGTGTTGTTGTAACCACGTATAAAACTTGTTATTAACTAGCGGGTCATTAGATGCCCTAGAACTAGGTTAATGAGCGAGAGTCTATATTTGTTACATTTTTCTTCAGTGCGATAGAGTCGGTATGTAGGAATCATTATGGGTTGTGAAAACCTAGTTGAAAAATAACATGTTTACATTTGATAAACTATGGATGCTATGGGATTATATGAAAACTTGTGGTTTTAAGATTTGTGATGTTGAGTTTTTCATATAATTTGTGATTGCATGCTATATTTTTACTTCTTTCTAGTCTGTTTCTATTGGGCTTCGGCTCACGTTGTGGAATTTTAAAAACTTTCAAGTGAATAGAATTACGAGGATTGATCTTGGTGAGCCCGAAGGTGGCATAGACAAACTCTTTTGTTGTAATTTGTAGTTTTGTTGATCGGTTGTTTATACCATTCGTACTTGAATCATGTATTAATGTTGTACGTTTTGTACTTGAAGACATGTTGTTTAGCCTTGAGGCTTGGATATTAATGCATGTATGTCATATGTTTATGAGAGGAACCATGAATTGGTTGTATGTTTTCACATTTGTATGTAACGGTTATCATTTTTGGTTGGTTTTATGCTTTATATCAAACTTGTGCTTTGAGGGAGGTTTTGAACCTATTTTTGGTTGGCATGGTTGTGCCTTGAAACCTTTTATAAATGTTGAAATGTTGAAGTGTTGTGTGTGAAACGTTGTGTTTTGAAAAAGGATCCAGAGCCAGATCACTCGAGTGGTCATGGAAAACATTATGTTTTTGTGTTTCGAGTGAAAAACTAATGGGACTATAGGGACCGCTCGAGCGGTCTGGGCAATTTTCAAAAAAAAAACTTTTGTTTGTTTGTTTTTAAGCTTAGTTCTGGGGGACTGTGACCTTATTCTTTTGGGCTATTCTTTTATATAAAATAAACCTTCCAAAGTGCGTTTTTCGAAGGTTTTAAGCTTTCTTTAATTTACATTTTTGGACCTGTATTGACTCGGGTGGTTTTGATGGATCTTGATATCTCAAACGGGTGTTCTTAGGTGATTCACATGACCCGAGTTTTGGGGCGTGACATATCTACTTATATGTGGATGACATTTTCATCGTTGGTACCTACCATGAGGCCATTTAAAGTACAAAAGACTTTTGTTAACAAATTTTAACATGAAAGATATGAGTGTAACATATGCTGTTCTGTGAATTTTGATTAAGTGATAAGATACTAACTTGATCCTAACTCAATCTCATTACATTGAGAAAAAACTTAAGAAGTTTAACCTCTTGAATTGTGCACATGTATCTACACCTTTTAACTCAGAATAAAATTATATCGTAACAATGGCAGAGCTGTGGGATAACAAAAATATTCTAGAGTGATAGGCAGCTTGATGTATGCTATGACTTGCACAAGACCGAATATAACATTTGCTGTGGAAAAACTTAATAGATGTACTAGTAACGCTGGTAATGTGCATTAGCAAGTATTTAACCGAATATTAAAGTATCTCAAGAAAACTATAGATTGTGGAATAGTCTATAATGGGTATCCTACAGTGCTAGAATGACACACGGTTGCTAGTTGGATAACTAAGCGAGATGATCACATGCCAATTAGTGGATGGGTGTTTACACCTGGTGGAGGAGCTGTCTCTTGGGGATCAAAGCAGCAGACTATTATTACAAACTCAACTATGGCAATCGAGTTTGTGACACTAGGTTCTTGTAGCGAAGTGGTACAGTAGCTAAGGAATTTATTGTTGAAAGTAAGAATGTGGCCTAAACCTATACCACCTATAGTGAGGCAACACTATCACGAGCTTATTTCCAGGTCTATAATGGTAAGTCTAGACACACTGGGCTTCGACATAGCTATGTTAGGCAATTAATAACTAATTAGGTGATAACCACTGATTATGTAATGTCAATTCAAAACTTCGTTGATCCTTGAATAAAAGATCTTGTAAGGGATTTGGTGTGAAAAACATCAAAAGGGAAGGTAATAAAAACCATATAGTATAATCACTCTTGGTGAAAACCATATAGTATAATCACTCTTGGTGAAAATTCGACTCAACATTTGAAACATTCAGTTTCTTGAGTTCAATGAGAAATTACATCATATGTTATGATTATGACCACTTAATTTATTATTCATCCCAAGATATAGTGCTTAGAACCTGTATTGTAAAAAGGTAGATGCTGAGCTATATAGCTCTTAATAGGCTTCTAGCAGATGCCGTTAGGATTTAAGTACTATAGTTACAAGAGCACTCTCAAAGCCTACCTATATGAGTGTGGAGGTGGTGCCACTTTCTATGAGCCTTAGGGTTTTACTCTAGAGCACTCATGATATCAGGATACGGACACAACGCCAATTCACGTGCAAGCTATTTTGAATACCAAAAACACTTTAAGAGTTGTGTGTTAGATATGTCCGATTCACAAAGGATTGCTAGTTTCAAGACAAGTTTATTATGTCATCTTGACTAACTTTGATATGTTTTCACTAAGTGAATGGTTCAAGTCATGAGATGCATTCACTTATACACAAGTCTATCAAGAGAACAAAGGCTTCTTACTTTGAAATAGTGGGGGATTGTTGGAAATTTTCAAAATAAATAGTTTTTGGAATTTTTTTAAAATATTCGTTATTCTATAATAAAGCTTTAATTTTTATTTTAGGGAGAACTTAATATGAAGAGTTGTGACTATTGGTTTTAAATTAAAAGGTGTGACTATTGGACTTCAATTAAAAGGTATGTCCTTTGGACATTAAATGGTGTCTCTTTAATTTAAATGAAGAGGTATCATTAAATGAAAATGTGTGACTCTTTAAGCAGGTGGTGACGTCATACGTTGTGATTGTGATCACTTAATTTATTATTCATCCCGAGATAAAGTGCATGGAACTTGTAATGTAAAAAGGTAGAGGCTGAGCTATATAACTCTTAATAGGCTTCTAATAGATGCCATTAGAATTTGAGCACTATAGTTACAGGGGTACTCTCAAAGCCTACTTATATGAGTGTGGAGGTGATGCCGCTTCCTATGAGTCTTAAGATTTTGCACTAGAGCGCTCATAAAATTTGGATACAGACACAAGGCCAATTCATGTGCTAGCTATTTTGAATACCAAAAAAATTTTAAGAGTTGGTGAGATGTGTCCGGTTCACAAAGGATCACTAGTTCAAAGACAAGTCTATTACGTCATCTGGACTAATTTTGATATGTTTTCACTAAGTGAATGGTTTAAGTCGTGAGACACATTCACTTATACACAAGTTTTTCAAGAAAACAAAGGTTTCTTATTTTGAAATAATGGGGGATTATTTGAAATTTTCAAAATAAATAGTTTTTGGGATTTTTTTAAAATATTCGTTATTCTATAATAAAGCTTTATTTTTTATTTTAGGGAGAATTTAATATGAAGAGCTATGACTATTGATTTTAAACTAACAGGTGTGACTATTGGACTTAAATTAAAAGGTACATTTAGACACTAAATGGTATGACCCTTTAATTTAAATGAAAATGTACCGTTAAATGAAAATGTGTGACTCTTTAAACGGATGGTTGCATCTATTTGTGTAAGGTGTAATCTAACCATATGATCTAATTCAATGGTCAGATTTGATTAGGTACATGTCCCTTGTGATCAGGTGTCTAAAGATCTATAAATAGTCTTAGGATCCAACCATTTTGCCATCCTATTCACTTCATATTTGAAATGTGATTTCTCTTCTCTCCATCTTATATTCTTATAGCTTTCTTTTCCTCTGATATTTTGTAGAAATAGAAGATCAGATCCTTAGTTCGATTGATCCATTTGTTTGATGGTATTCTGGCCTATCTTCATTTGTGCAAATTAACACAAATAAATAAATCTTTAAGATTGAGTTTTGTTGTATTCTAAAAGAAAATTTCATTTTGTAAATGTTATTGGCATGTTTTTCGGTTCTTCGACAAAACCACCAAAGTGTCTGTATTTTGATTTGGGTTGGGACGCTTTTGAATTCATCATATTGTTGCATGCCCCTCCTTTCTATGCTTTTCCCTTTTCTTTTTCCCAGCGCTTGCTAGGCTCTCGAGGAGTGCTTGAGTGCTACCTTGGCGCTCACTAGGCGCTCAAGGGGCGCTCAAGCGCTGGGCTGGTTCCTATTTTTCCAGTGGGCTCCGCGCGTGAGGCGCTCGAGAGGCCCTTGAGCGCTGGTCTGGCGCTCGCTAGGCGCCTATTGGGCGCTCGAGCACTGGCCTATCCAGTGGCCTCCGCTCGTTGAGCCTTCGAGAGGCGCTCGAGCGCTGGGCCACTTTTATTTTGGCTCTTGATTTTCCAGTAGCCTACGCTTGCCAAGCGCTCTTGAAACGCTTGCCAAGCGTTCTTGAAGCGCTTGCCAAGCGCTCTTGAGCGATTGCCAGGCACTTGAGAAGCGCTCAAGTGCTTTATAGGCGCTTGAGCAGCGCTTCATAGGCGCTTGAGCAGCGCTTGAGCGCTCATGCATAAACCCTAGCATAATCCTCTTTATGGCGCTCGCTAGGCGCTCGAGCGCCCAGAGACGTTTTTCCTGCCACCTTTTTCCTTGGTATATAAGCTTTTGGCATTTTGTTTTTATATACACCAAATATTTCTGAGAGAGTTAGGAGTGACTGTTTGGCACACATTGTCTTTTATACTTGTTGTCAAACTTTGTCTACTCCCTAACACCAATCTAACTGCCTTAGATCTTTCTAAAGTGTATATACACCACCTAGATTGTGCTACTCTCTCAGATTCTATTTTTCTATATTTTTGGTCATTCATTCACACTGAAGACTTACTCGGATCAAAAAATAGCAATTGAGCTACTTGGATCAAGGAGTTGAAGCAGCTTTGATCTGTGGAATCTCAAAGGAGCTCGGGGAGCTGTCACAAGCTAGAAAGATAGGTCGTCGTTGGGTAACGGGTGTAAATCCTTTGTATTTTAGCTTGTACGTTTTTGATTCATAGTGAAAAGAGCTTTTTGTGTTGGTGTCGAGGTTTTCATCCCGGAGTTTTACTCTAGGGTTTTCATGTTATATATTGTGTTCTACACTCATGGATGTTGATTGTTTATTCACTAATGCAAAATAATCTTGTTAATTTTTGAGTTAGTCGTGGATTAACCTATTCACCCCCCCTCTAGGGTTAATCGGGTTTATCTATCGTTTTTCAATTGGTATCAGAGCACGGTTATCCCGTTGTCGGCTTCACCGCCAGAGATAGATCTGTTTTGTATCCATGAGTTCAGAGTTAGTGTGTGAGGGCCCCTGCACCACGAGGCCTCCCTACTTTGATGGCAATAACTACCCTTACTGGAAAGTCAGGATGAAGGCCTACCTAAACTCTATGGGAATTAGGATGTGGAGATCCGTCTATTACGAATATGAACCTCCCACCATTGAAGATCTCGCGACTAAAACTGTTAGGTTGAAAACTGATAAAGAGTGGACTCAGATTGATAGAGTGTTCAGACTATAATTACAAAGCCTTCGGTGCTATTCATAATGCTCTAAGTCCAAGAGAATTTAGTCGTATCTCTCAATGTGAGACTGCTAAGGAAGCATGGGATATCTTGCAGGTGACTCACGAGAGAACACAAACTGTTAAGACTTCTAAATTTTAGATGTTGACTACTAGATTTGAGGAACTAAGAATGACTAAACATGAATCCTTCAACCAATTTTATTGTAAGTTAAGCGAAATTGTTAACTCTTTCTTTGGTCTAGGAGAACCTCTCTCACCGTCTAAATTCGTTCAAAAAATTCTTAGATCCCTGCCTGAAAGGTTTAGACCTAAAATCACGGCCATTGAAGAGAGTCATGACATTGACTCTCTGAAAGTTGAAGAACTCGTGGGCAAGTTTTAAACCTATGAGATCAATCATCTGTCTAGTAAGAAAACCTCCTCCAACTCAAGTAAAGGAGTCGCCCTTAAATCCTCCTTTGTTGACAACTATGAGAGTAATGATGATGAGAATGAGCCAGATGAGGAAGAAGTCGCCATATTAGCAAAAAAATTTAGAAAATTTGTGAAGTTCAAAAGGGGAAACAATTATAACCAATCTTCTTCTAAATTCCCCATGTCTAATAAGAAATTCACCTCCTGTGGAAGTGATAGACGTGCGACTCTTCAAAATTCCAAGAGACCTCAGGGAATTCAATGCCATGAATGTCATGGGTTTGGTCACATTCAAGCCGAGTGTGCCAATACCCTGAAGAAGAAAGAAGGAAAGAGTTTCACCGTCACTTGGGATGATGACAGTGAAGAAGAAGAACCTGAATAGAGTACTTCTGAAGATAAGACTGAAAAATCTAATCTTGCTATTCTTGTTGCTACCCTAGATTCTCCAGACCCTCCTGATACCTCCATTGACCCAAAACTCTCAAGTGAGAGTGCTAAAATTGATGAGTCTTTGAACTCTGAGTCCCTGAATGAGACGAGTGAAGAGGAAGGAGATAATGAGGAAGATGAAATTGAGTCCATTCATGAAGCATATGATGAGCTTATCAAAGAGTGCTTAAAACTCAAAAAGGAGAAAATGAAGGTCAAGTCAAAATCTAGATCTTTAGAAAAAGAAAATGAGTTTCTCAAGAGTGAGTTGACCGAGAAGAACTTAGATATCAACAACCTCAAGTCTTCAAAAGCTAAGCTAGCTGACAAATTTGCCAGTATTGAGAAAGAGAGACTCGAGTATCATAGAGAATTGATTAGCGCTAGAACTAAAATTTATGACCTTGAAAAAGACCTCTGTGAAGCTTGCTTTATGATCAAAAGAAGTGAAGCGGCTACTCGGATCACCGAGTTGCCTCCAATTTTAGAAATAAGAGTGGTCTAGCTATTTGGATCCTCCCTCACTAAAATCCAAAATCTCTTGTAATCCCAAGAAAGTTGTGTTCGTTAGTGCGTCGTGTCCTCCTCCCGCTCCTATCATAAAGAATGAAAATGTTAAAGATGCTAATTATGTTCAAAGGAAGAGGAGTCCTCCCACATGTCACCACTGTGGTGTCCACGGCCACATAAGACCAAATTGCTATCGTCTAAGAAGAGAGACTACCAAGAAAAGCTCTAAAGGCCAACCCAGTGTTGGAAGATCGATTAGACAAACTCAAACTAGACGTGCTGGTAAAGAGTATGATGTCCTTGATCACCTTAGTGACCTAGCTGCTGAATCCTCCTATCTTGTTTCCGAGATTTACAAGTTATCCTTGGCTATGGAGAGCTCCTTCAAGGTACCTCACAAGATGAGTAATGATCAGATTAGGAATCTCGACCACCATTCTCTTCGTCGTAACATGAACCTAACTAAGAAGTTGAGGCACACTAAAAACTCTTCTGACCAAACTTATAAACAATCTTGGAGGAGAAAAGTAAATGTTTGCCTTGTTGTACACACTGCCTTGAAAATGCATAATACTTCTCTCTAGTATTTGGATAGTGGATGTTCTCGTCATATGACAGGGGACAAATCCTTGTTTGTTACTTTTGAAGAATACTCAAGAGGAAATGTCACGTTTGGTGATGGGAACAGTGGAAAGATTGCTGGAAAAAGATATGATCAAGTCGCCCAGCATTCCCAATCTTGATGATGTGCTTTATGTTGAGGGACTGAAAGCTAATCTTTTGAGTATAGGTCAATTCTGTGACAACTCTCATAATGTTCAATTTACTCAAAAATGATTGTTCTATTATTGATTCATCTGGTATATGCATTGTTAAAGGTGTTAGATCTTCTGATAACTGTTATTGCATCATACCCAAATCTAAACTTCTTTGCAATAGAATTTTATTGGACGAAGTTGAAATGTGGCACCAAAGATTGGGGCACATCAACTTTGTGAATCTATCCAAGATCACTGAAAAGGGATTCATAAAAGGGGTTCCCAAATTGGCCAGTGGAAAAGGTCTCATTTGTGGAGACTGTCAAAAAGGAAAACAAGTTAAATGTTCTCACACTAAGACAAACCTTGTTGCCACCACCAGACCCCTTGAACTCTTACACATGGACCTGATGGGTCCCTCTAGAACTGAAAGCCTTGGGGGTAAAAAATACATTTTTGTCATTGTAGACTATTACTCTTGGTACACCTGGGTTAGGTTCTTGAGGGAAAAGTCCGATATCTTTGGACATTTTAAAATCATGTGTCAAACGGTTCAAAATGAAAAGGGTTATTCCATAACCCGCGTTAGAAGTGACCATGGTAGGGAGTTTGAAAACTCCGAGGTTGAGAAATTCTATGATGAGAAAGGTATTAAGCATGAGTTCTCTGCTCCACGGACTCCTCAACAAAATGGAGTTGTGGAGAGAAAAAATAGAACCCTGCAGGAAATGGTTAGAGTTATGCTTCATGCTAGGTGTGTCCCTAGAAATTTTTGGGCAGAGGCTGTCAGTACTACCTGCTACACCATCAATAGGGTGTATCTGAGGCTGGGAACCTCTCATACTCCCAATGAAATTTGGAATGGAAAAAGGCCCAATGTCAAATACTTTAGAGTGTTTGGTAGTAAATGTGACATCCTTAGGGATAGTGAGTCCTTGGGAAAATTTGATTCTAGGAGTGACGATGGGATCTTTTTGGGATACTCCACAAATAGTAGAGCCTATCGCGTGTACAACTTGAGAACCTCGACTCTCATAGAGTCTGCAAATGT
>JAUMHN010402666.1:291-15620 GCA_032360265.1 Heliamphora ciliata
CTTCTTAATTTCACAGCGCATATCTATAGGCAAATTACAGAAAATGTCTCCAAATTGAGGATCCATTTTTATGTAACTTCTCTCAACTTCCATCTATTTATATTAATCAAGAACTCCTATTAATGGGTCACATTTGAATATCTTCATTATCAAATTAATATATGTCACATCTATAATCTTTCTTTATTAACGCAATATATTCTCTTGATTTTAACTGCAAAATCCTAAATTGGTAGTGAGGAATATACAACATTAGATGTCATCTAAATCAAAAACACCATTTGAAAAAATGCAAGATACCTAAATAGGACACTTGGCAATATTTGTAGATTGTAGAAAATATTCTTGTTCGAGAATAACAGTTCCTGAAATAATATATTTAAATATAGATAGTATCCTGCGTAAGGGGAAAACTCCCCCTTTTATACAATTCAAAAATGTGAAGAGGGTCCCATATTTCCCACTGTACACTTTTACTGTTTGCTTTTAATTTCTCGAAAAGTATTCATTTTCTATGTCCACCTGTCTTCCACTACATAAATGCGTATCATATTCACAGACCTCTCATTATTCCATTTGAAATTCAAATTAAAAGTGGGAGACTCATTCACCTCTCGAAAAGTATTCCTTTTCTATGTGCCAGCTATAATACACTACACAAATGAGAATATAATATTCATTCACTTCATAATAGCATTTGAAATTCAAATTAAAAGTGGGAGGAAGAATCCTCACTTTACACTGTAGAGTAACTTTTACTGTTTGCTTTTTAATTTGTTAGTGCCACCTGTCTTTCACTACATAAAAGTGGGATATAATATTGAACAACATAATCATTACCCTGTGGGTCCCACCGACTTTATGACGTCACCCACGTGGCTTTGTGGGAACAAACCCCACGCCGTTAGGCAAAACCGTAATATTATAAGGTTTTGCCACCCGAAAAAAGACAAATGCCCCAGGTCACGTCTTCTCATCTTCTCAGCAAAACCTTGTAGGTGGGACCAGAACTCCCATTTCTTTCAGAGTTCAAGGCAAATCGCTCTTCCTAACCTATCCCAAGTGCAATTTAATTCCACAATTTGTACTAAACCACATCTGGTCACTCTTCTCACCGTACAACCCTACCTATATAAGGCTTGCTACAGAAACCCACCAGGACGATGAGCCACACCTCCACATCCTTTTGCAGACGGAGAAAAGGTTCAACATTACAACTCCTACTCACTGCAATATCAAAGACCCACAAGTGATGAATAAGTCTTTCCATCCAAACATTCAAGTACCACGTTCAGATGCCCACGTTGCAGACTACATAGCAAATGAGGAATATTTCATTGACAAGAGAGTCCTCAAGGCAATCAGTTGGAGCCCAAAAAAGAAAAGGGATGTCATCTGGACAACCATCCTCAATGAATCTACTTCAAAATCTGACTTCTTATGTAGAGTACAATCTCAACAACCATTTATATGCTCTAGATTCGAACTCAGCACTAGATCGAGCAACAACGATTTGTTTCTTGCTTTTCCATGAGACAAATTTACCTTTAACAAATACACAATAACCGGTAGACTATATATTCGCGTTTCACCTTGTCTTTCCTCTTTTACTTCCACCTTGTCGTCTATTTCTATCCCTACCTCTCATACACAAGCTATGTCAGTGTTTGGATGTAAACACGCTATAGATAAGGAAATGAGCAATCTTCATTAGAATCAAACTTGAGAGCTCATTACTCTTCCACCTAGGAAGCAAGCAGTTGGTTGTGTGGTACACACTGTGAAATATCTCCCTGATGGCTTTGTTGAGCATCTTAAAGTTGCCTATTGCTAAAGGCTACACTCAAAGCTATGGTGTTAACTATTCGGATATGTTTTCTCCAGTGACTCATCTTCACATTCTTTTTTCTATTGCCGTTAATTGTTCATGGCCTTTGTATAATCTCAAAATAGAAATGCCTTTCTTCATGGTGCTCTTGAGGAGGAGGTATACATGGTCCCAACCCCCTTGTTATGTTCTTGCTGGTAGTGAGTATCTTGTCTGTCGTTTTCATAAGGCTCTATATGGTTTGAAACAATTACCTCGCGCTTGGTTTGATAGGTTCAGTTCTGTTGTGCTCGCCTGTGGTGTTCATCATTCTACCTTTGGTCATTCTGTTTTTTGTTCGTCATTCTTTTGCAAGCATGTTTTTGTTAATTGTCTATATTGATATTATTATCTCTGGTGGTGATGTTGTCTGCATTGTTGATTTGAAAAGCCATTTAAGTTAGCAATTTTATTCTAAGGACTTGGGTGCTCTTCACTATTTTCTTGGAATTGAGGTTGCCCGTTCTTCAAAGGGCATTTCTCTATCTCAGAGAGAATATACGCTTGATCTTCTCTCTGAGACTGATCTGTTTGGTGTACAGTTCGTTGACACTCCTATGAATTCTACTATAAAACTTGATGTTGACCAGGGTACACCCTTTGCTAATGTTGGTCATTTCCGTCGACTTGTTGGGAAATTAATTTACCTCACTATTGCCTTCTTGACATTATTTATGTTGTAAATGTTGTTGGTCTGTATATGCAGAGTCCTTGTCAGTCACATTTTGAGGTCGTCTACTGCGCCGTCTACTGCATTTTGTGCTATTTGAAAAGTGCTCCAAGCTAGGGCTTGTTGTATCAACCATCTAATCCCTTGATTTTCCAAGAGTTTAGCGATGCTGATTAGGCAGGTAGTCGCTCTAATAGACGATCTAGCTCTAGTTATTGTACCTTTGTTAGTGTTATTATGGTTACTTGGCGTAGTAAAAAATAAAATGTTGTTGCCTACACCAGTGAGCTGTGGCGGAGTATCATGTTTTGCTCATACCGCTTCTGAAATGTAGTGGGTTCATTCTCTTCTTCAGGACTTTGGTGTCACTACTACTCTCCCTATGCAGATGTTTTGTGATGCTCAAGTTGCTATTTGTATTGCTAATAATTCGATTTTCCATGAGCACATTAAATATTTTGAGGTTGATTGTCACTTCATTTGGGATTTATTACTATAAAAACAGATTGAAACTCTTTATATTCACTTGGAGGACCAGTAGAGTGACATTCTCACAAAGCCAGTTTTTACTCTTATTGATGCCATCACTTTTATATTTATATTCAATTTAACTATATTATTTTACATAAATCATAAAATTGCTATTATTTTTCAAGGATGCTCTACTTGCTTGCACAGTCTGCATTATCTTGTTTAACTATTCATATTTGCTTTTCATTCTAAGTTCATAATACTTTTTATTTTTGTTCGTGTTGTAGATAAAATAATTCTTAGAAAAATTATCAAAGTTTCCCAATATTCTTTTTAACGAAGAACAATAAGTGAAAGAATGAAATAACTCAATTTATCTCTTGTCCCATCTTTTTATTCTCATTAATTGTTTGTTTGTCTTTCTTCAGGGTAATACTGTAATTACCTATGGTACAATAATATTATAAATTATAAATAAATATGGGTGAAGGAGATAATTTAAGCTTCTTTGACTCTTCCTCTTCTTTGTTTTTTCTTTTCTCTTCTTCATCCTCCTCTTTCAAACCCTAAGTTAATATCTTACGATTCAACTGTATCATGCACCAGGGTTATTGCTGAGGGTCATTTATGTCAATATTACAATAGATGGTTTAATATAAATAGTTAAAGGAGCTAACTCTTTAGGTTAAGCTCTCTTATTCTTCTAATTTGTTACTTTAACATGGTATCAAAGCAAATAATCCTGAGAAATTAAAAAAAAAAACCTTAACCTTAGCATCGTGAACCATCATCGCCCACCACAATCGCAGCAGTCATCGCTGACCATGGTCACTGCCGTCGTCATTGGCCACAGTCGTCGCCATTGTAGTCATCCACAGATGCCGAACCATCATCGCGTTAGTAGATCGCAAACCATTATCGCATTGCTAGATCGTTGCGAGCAGTTGCCACCCCAATTGTCTCTCTCAGTCACCGCTGTTGCCAACCGTAGTCACTGCCACCATCAGTTCTTAACCCTAGTGGCGCACAAGTATTGTGCACTAGTCATCGCACACCATTATTGCCGACCATAATTGTTGCCGCCGTCGCCCATTACAGTCGCTATCATTGTCTACCTCAGTCGTCGCGCCATTGTCAACAATAGTCACTATCACCGTCTGCTATGAATAGATCTACTATGAACAACCAGATCCATCAACCCTAGTTGTGAACTGCTCTGCTATAAACAACTTCTAGTCTTATGATCGCAAACCATCATAGCATTGCTAGATCGTTGTGAGCAGTTACCGCCCCAATTGTCTCTCTCAGTCACCGACGTCGCCAACCGTAGTCATTGCCACCATCAGTTCTTGACCCTAGTGGCACACAAGTATTGTGCACCAGTCATCGCACACCATTATCGCCGACCACAATTGTCTCCGCCGTCGCCCATTACAGTCTCTATCGTCGTCCACCTCAGTCGTTGCCGTTGCCGTTGTCAACAATAGTCATTGCCACCGTCTGCTATGAATAAATCTACTATGAACAACCAGATCCATCAACCCTAGTCGTGAACTGCACTGCTATGAACAACTTCCAGTCTTATGATTCAGGTTCCTCTTTGTGGGTTGTGGTCTTTTGTTACTTCGTAAAAGAAATTTGTTGTGTTTAGTTGGTTGAGTTATGGATTCAAAATCATATATTCCTCAGTTCACAATTCCACATTTCACTACTCGCAAGTTGATTGGAGTTAATTATTTGCATTGGTCCAAAACTCTAAAAGTTGACTTAACTGGTCAAGGTAAATAAAACAACTTGACTATGTCTTATTCATCCGACGACAAGAGATAGCCTGAATGGGAGCAAGAGAATGCTTAGATTGTTACACAGTTATGAAATTTAATGGAGCCACATATTACCGATATGCATACTCATCTTGACACTTACAAAGAGATTTGGGAGTACATTCAAATGTTATATTCCAGTAATCTTACTTGTATGCATGATATTTTTGTTGATTACTTTCAATTGCAACAATATGATAAGTCTGTTACCCATTATTTTGCGGCACTCAAGAGGCTTCATGAATAGTTAAATGTGGTACTTCCCATCACAAATGATATTCACAAAATACAACAGCAACGAGAACAGATGGTTGTGATGAGTTTCTTGGTGGCGTTTTGGCTTGAATTTGATTTGTTCGCTCTCAGATTTTAGTAAGAGCTGAGCTCCCTTCTCTTGCCGAGGTATATTCTAGAGTTGCCCGCCACTCCTCGAGACTGTTCTCAGCGCTCTAGTGGTTCTTCTCAAGGCAATTCCAATCATTCAACTCTAATTACACAACACTGAGGTGAACAATCTAGTGGTTATAGTCATGGTAGAGGAAGTGATGTTCTCGAGGTGGTCGCATTGATAATTCTCGTGGTGATCATAGTGGTTGCGGTAGAGGTCCACGTCATTAGTGTTCTAATTGTGGCTTACTCAATTATACACAAGAGACATGTTAGGATCTTGTTTGCAGACCTACCTTCTCGGTTTGGCAATACTGTGACATTCGATAGTGTTCTCCCTTCTTCCTCCTCTACTCCTGTTGAGGAGAAGAATATCACTGTTTCTGAGGAAGAGTATTCTAATTTTCTTCAATATCATGCGACTTTGTGGGCATCTTTTCGAGTTGCATTTCTAGCCCAAAAAGATGGTACTATTGCTTGTCTTTCATCTTCTTCTACTTTTCGCCCATGGGTCATTGATTCCGATGCCACTAATCATATGTCAGGTATATCCCAATTTTTTTCCCATCTTAAGCCTTCCTCATCTTTAGCTCGTGTTATTTTCGTAGATGGCTCTACTAGTTTTATTGAAGGCATAGGCACAATTCAACCTGTGCCTTCACTTTCTTTATCTTCCGTCTTATATATCCCTTGTTTTTCTTTCATTTTGATGTCTATAAGTTAACTTACCAAAAATCTTAATTGTCTTATTCGTTTCTTTCCTGATTTTGTTGTCATTCAGGATTTGGTGACGAGGAAGACGGTTGGCGAAGGACTTGAGTCGGGTGATCTCTATTATTTGGACAATAAGGCGTCAACCGAAGTTTCTTCTTGTGCATGTTCTGCTATTGCTTCTCCGCTTCACATTCATTGTCGTCTTAGTCACCCATCATTGGACAATTTAAAACTTTTAGTTCCTAGTTTAAGTTCCATTTTAATTTTAAATTGTGAGTCATGTTAATTGAGAAAACATCATCGTGTTCGTTTTGCTTCTCGGGTTAATAAATGAGAGGTGAGACCTTTCATGTTAGATCATTCAGATGTTTAGGATCCTTGTCGTGTCACTTCCAAGTTGGAATTTCGATATTTTGTTACTTTTGTGTATGATTACTCTAGAGTTACCTGGCTTTATTTAATGAACAATCATTCATAACTGTTTCCTATCTTTTGTGCTTTTGTGATGAAAATCACACTCAGTTTAATATTTCAATTTCATACCGGCCATTTTGTGATAATGCTAGAGAATATTTCTCATTCCTTCAATAATTTATGACCAAATCTGGCATATCCTTCATCAATCATCTTGTTCTTACTCCACAACAAAATGTAGTCGAGTCCAAGAATCAACATTTGATCAAAGTTGTCTGGACCCTCTTAATTCAAATGAATGTCCCCAATTCTTTTTGGAGTGATGCTATCCTCACCGTTTGTTACTTAACTAATCGTATGCACTCATCAGTTCTTAATGGTTAGACTCCTTACTCTAATCCTTTTTCATATGATCCTCTCTATTTATTTTACCCCCTTACATCTTTGGCTATGTTTGTTTTGTCCATCAACTTGCTCCATGTACTGACAAGTTTGATCTTCGAGTTCTTAAATGTATTTTCTTGTGCTACTCTCGTACTCAGAAAGATTATTGGTATTACAGCCCTGCTTTTCGTAAGGTTTTTTCTGTCATGAGTGACTTTCTTTGAATCTACCCCATATTATTCTGAGCAAACATGTGCAGATGGTCTTGTCTATGATCTTCCAATTCCTAGTCCTATTTCCATTAGTCCACCCTTGTCATCGAGTATTGCTATTGACCATTTAAGTCATCATGACCAACCGGTTTATACTCGTCGCACTCATATCGAGCTCGTTCCATCTGTCTCTACTACATTAATGGTTTCCTCACCATTAGACCACTCTCCACCCCGTTCTCCACCATCTACTGTTAATCTTCCCATTGCCGTTCGAAAGGGTAAGCGATCATGTACTTTGCATCATATGTTTTATTTTGTTTCTTATGATCGTTTATCCCCTTCTTATTGTTGTCGCATTGTCGGCTAGTCCTCTTCCTATACAGATGCACTATCCCTTTCTAGTTGGAATAATGCAATGGAAGAAGAAATACTTGCCTTAAAGCAAAATAATATATGGGATTTAGTGTTTGTTCTTTCGGGAAAATCAATTGTAGGCCATCGTTGGGTATATGCTATTAAAGTTCATTCTAATGGTACTGTTGACAAACTAAAGGTTTGCCTTGTGGCAAAGGGCTATACACTGGTGTGTCTCATCGGTGGCAAAGATTTCTTCTGTTTGTCTGTTCATATAACTTGCATCCACGTTTGAATGGTCTTTACTTCATCTAGATGTAAAGAATGCATTCTTACACGATGATCTTTAGGAGAGGTCAATATAGAGCTACCTCCAGGTTTTGTTGACTAGGGGGAGTCAGGTTTGGTTTGTCCCTTGAAGAAGTCATTATATGAACTCAAACAATCTCCTCGAATTTGGTTTGGTAGGTTTACCAATACTGTGACTAGTTTTGATCTTCCAAGATGTGGCGTAGATCACATTGTCTTCTATAGAAATACTAGAGCGAACATGATATTGCTAATTGTGTATGTAGACGCCATTGTGATCACAGGTGATTGACTATATCTATAATGGTATTAAGCAATTGAAATTGGTTCTACAAGCCAAATTTCATACTACAGATATGGGAAGGTTGAGATATATTTTGGGTATTGAAGTGGCTAGATCACGCCACGGCATCTCCTTGCATCAAAGAAAATATGTTCTCGATTTATTAAGTGAAACAGAAATATTGAGGTCAACCTATTGATACGCATTTGGACCCCAACACAAAATTAGTTGTAGATCAAGATGAATTGTTAGTAGATCTAGGGCAAAATCAACGATTAGTTGGTAAGTTGGATTATTTGATTGCTACTTGACCAAACATTTCATTTGTAGTTACTGTTGTCCATCAGTTTTTAGATGCTTAATAGAATTGTCATTGGGATGTCATTGTGAGTATTTTAAGATATCTCAAAAGTGCACCGAGTTGTGGTTTGTTATATCAGAATTACTAACATACTCGAATCGAGGGTTATATAGATGCAAATTGGGCTGGATTTCCATCTGATAAAAGGTCAACTACCGCCATGGGCAATTAGAAATAGGATGTTGAGTACAAGCTCATTTACCTTGGCACAAAGCAATAGGTAAAGATGATAGAACTAGAAGGAGGTGGAGATTGAAGAACCTTAGCTGAAAAAGATAAAAGGATCCGGGCCATAAGAAACAACGGGCCAAACTCGAGTGCGCTGATATATCTCCAAAAGAAGGTCTGATAAAGAAAAAAGAGGTGGTAAAGAAAGAGTAGGCGAAGAGGATGACTCACCCTCACGACAGCGGATAAGGTTAGAAGATAAGTATGACCAAAAGAAGCAAAAAAAAATAGACTCCTCAAAAAAGGTAACATCAACACTCACGAAGTATCGTCGAGTGTCGAGATGATAACCATGATAGCCCTTCTTAGTACAGGAGAAACCAAGAGAAACACACTTTCGAGCACGAGGAGTAAGCTTATCACGACCCAAATCAAGGATAAGCACAAGAACAATACAACCAAAAACAAGAGTGAGATTAAAAGGTGATGACTGCGAATAGCGAAGAAAGAACATGGATTGAACATGAAAAACAATAGAAGGCATACTAATAAGATAACAAATTATAAGAACAGCATCACTCCAAAAATGTTTGGGCACGTGAGAGTAAAATAATAAAGTACGAGTAACATCTAACAAGTGACAGAGTTGAGACGTATGAGCACAACTAGTTTGATCAACAATACCGTGATCAATACAAAAAGAAGCAACAACAAATAAGGTCAGAAGATAAGTTTGATATACTTGCAAAAAAGGGTCTGATATAGAAGGAGGTGATGGTAAAGATAGTGGTAAAGGAAAAGTAAGTGAAGAAGATTGACTCCCTCACAACAATAGATAACATCATATGATAGGTTTGACCAGAAGAAGCAAAAAAATGAGTAAACTCAAAAAATGTAACATGAGCACTCACAAAGTATTGTCGAGTGTTGGGATGATAACAATGATAGGCCTCCTGAGTACGAGAGTACCTAAGAGAAACAAACTTTCAAGCCCGAGGAGTAAGCTTATCACGACCCAGATCATAGACATGCACAAAGGCAGTACAATCAAAAACTCAAGGAGTGAGATTATGACTACAAATAGAGTAAAGAGAACGGGGATTGACCATGAAAAGCAATAGAAAGCATACGATTAATGAGATAACAAGCTGCAATAATAGCATTACTCCAAAAATGTTTGGGCACGTGGGAGTGAAATAATAAGGTATGAAAAAGCATCTAACAAGTGACAATTCTTACGTTCAGCGACACTATTTTGTTGAGACGTATGAGTACAAATAGCTCGATGAACAATTCTCCGATCAATACAAAAGGAATCAACAGCAGATTGTAGATATTCAAAGGCATTATCTAATCAAAGAGCTTTAAAGCAATAGAAACGGGGATTGACCATGAAAAGCAATAGAAAGCATACGATTAATGAGATAACAAGCTGCAATAATAGCATTACTCCAAAAATGTTTGGGCACGTGGGAGTGAAATAATAAGGTATGAAAAAGCATCTAACAAGTGACAATTCTTACGTTCAGCGACACTATTTTGTTGAGACGTATGAGTACAAATAGCTCGATGAACAATTCTCCGATCAATACAAAAGGAATCAACAGCAGATTGTAGATATTCAAAGGCATTATCTAATCAAAGAGCTTTAATACGCTAGTCAAATCATGTGAACACTTCATTATAAAATTTAGAGAGAATAAAAGACTCAGATCGATGTTTTAATATAAACAACCAGGTCATGAGAGAATAATCATTAACAAAAATAACAAAATAAGAATATCCATAATATTGGGAGTTCGAGAAGACCCAAAATGTTTGTATAGACCATATCAAAGAACTCTGATTAACGACAACTACTACTAGGAAAAGAACTACGGTGATAGCTTTCCTAATTGACAAACTTGACAATCAAAACTAGAAACCTGACGCAAACTTTCAATAGCTAACTTAAGTTTAGCCACAAATAGATTACCCAATCGAAAATGCCACTAAAGAGAATAAATCGTAGCACTCAAAGAAGGGGAAGAATGAGAAATATCAGCAATAAGATAATAGAGATCATGCTTTTCATGCCCAAAAACCAATCATCTTCTTCGTATGAAGTCCTTAAAACACAGGAAGTAGGAGAAAAGGTTATAAAACGATGCCTGATGTTAGTTAATTAACTAACAAAAAATAAATTAAGGGAAAAAACAAGAACATAAAGACGAGAAGATAAGGAGAAAGAGGGAGAGGGATGAAGAACACCCTTTCCCCTACAAGGTCGAGAAGAACCATCAGCTAAGATAATATGATGCATAAAAGGAGTCAAATTAAAGAAAAGTGAAGGACTACCAGACATGTGAGTGCTAGCACCAAAGTGAAGAGCCCAAAATGGCGATGTAAGAGCCGCACATGCAATATTACCTGGATTAACTAAACTAGCAATGGAAGGTGAGGGTAGAACAGACCTCAATGTCTGAACAATCTTATTGAGTAGTGAGGACATCACGAGATCTAGACAAAGAAGACACCTGATTTGAAGGAGCAGAAGATGTCTGAGCTGAAGGCTATGAGGTGCTATTAGTAACATGATGAACATAATCTGGTTTACCATATTTAATCCAATAATAAAGTTTGGTATGGTTAGTACCGTTACAGTAATCACACTTCCGATCACCACGTCCATTACCATGACCACTACCTCGATAGATACCATGGTTACCACGAACCACGATTGCCACTACTGGAGACCACGGCACAAGACTCCAAAACAGAAAGAGTAGGCATACTAGATGACTGACCTAAAGATGAAGGTAACAATCGAGGATATACATTAGCGACAGTAGATAAGGTTTCACTGGAAAAAATTTGATCCTTAAACACTGGAAGGTCAGAATATAAACCAAAATGTAAGGATGCAATTATGAAATTCTCCCACTGATGTTTCTAATGATGGAAATCAGTAGTGAATGGACGATGTTGTAAGAGCTGATCCCACAAGCTCTTAAGCTTACTGTAATATTCAGATAAAGACTTCCTAGCTTATTTCGCAGTGAAAATCTACTCATATAATCCGTAAACACTGAAGACAGCTCTAATTCAAGAAAGAGTCTATAGGAGAGTAACAATTCAGTTTAGAAGTATCACAGAACTCCACAGTAGTCGCAATATGGGCCTCCAGACTGTGCCATAACTAGCTAATAATAATAGAATTGATAGTTTCCCTAAATCCCCTTTGGGTGGAGGAGAGTCAATTATGTACTTTCGTCTCTGCTCCCTTTTAGAAAAACCTTAAAAACATGTACCCAAGCTAAATAGTTGACATCATTCAGCCGCTTAGAAGTGACACATCTCGGTAAATTATCATCTTCAAGATCAACAAGCGTTGTATCAGCCATGTCAACTCAAGCCAGCAATAATCAGACTAGAGACAAACAGATATCAAATCGAAATCGATAATATGCTTGTGATGGACCAAGAACAAACTCAAAATAAGGCAATTCTCGACACATGGAGTAATACAACTTTATGGATGTTAATATACATATCTATATTAAGTATTAATAATATCCTGTGGGGATGCCCACAGTATCTACTGTAATCTCTCATTGCTTAATAAATATGCGTATATGTCTCACAATGAGATTACACTCTTTTCCGTATTCTTTCTCTCATATTTTAACATGGTATCAAAGCCATGAAACTCTAGCCACCATGAAACCCTATCCACCATGAAACTCTAGCTCCCACCAGAACTAGCTGCCAACCAGAAACCCTAACCCTAGTCGCCAACCACCAGACACCCTCGCCGACCTCCGTCGATCCTCCAGCAGTCGTTGCCGACCCTCGTCAGCTTTCCAAGAACCCTCGCCGACCACAGTCGGCTTTCCCAAAGCTTGTGCCGACCCTCGTCAGCTCTTCCAGGCGAGTTGCCAACCCTCATCAGCCCCTCTAAGGGTGACGATGACCATTGTCGATTCTTCCTAGGGTATCTCCGCCCCTTGTCAGTCCCTCTAGGGGGGGACGTCGCCGACCATCGGCCCTGCCAAGGCCTCCGACAACTACTATCAGCCCCTCTAGGGCTTGCGCCGACAACTGGAGGCTCTTCCAAGGCTTGCGCCGACCATTGTAGACCCTTCCTCAGTCTCGCCGACCACTTCCAGACTCTGACAGGCCCTTCAGTCGTTCGGCTTGACTTTTCTCTCTTTCCCTCATTGCATCATTCCACCAGTGTAGTTCCATGATGTCTGCTGGTTTGATGATGCTGTGAGGGTCTGGTGTGGTTCTTTGCCATACCTCCGTGTGGATTGAGACTTGTGTTTTGTGATTTTTTTGGTTCCCTTGGTGAACAAGGATGTCAACGAATTCCGTGACCTGTGAATCCCAGGTTGAAGCTGGCCGGCAATGTACCACAGAGGTGTTCTCGTCATCCACACGATTGGTTAATCAGCGACTTGATGGAGCCAATGGTTATGCTTTACGGAAGAAAAATGTTTTTAAGTCTTTGCAAGGCATGAAGTTGGATGCCCACCTGTTTGATGACCTTCCATCACGAACATCAGCGACTTTTCAAACTTGGACCCGAGATGGTGCCCAGATATTTAGTCAGTTGCTCAACTTGATAGATCCTTCCGTTCAGGCTTTGGTGGCGAACACTGATATTGTGTGAGAGATCTGGTCCTCGTTAGAATCTATCTATTCAGACACTAATGATCTCTCCCGCCCATACGATGTCATGAAAGGTTTCTTTCAATCCCAGCAGTTCGGGAAGCTTCTTCAGGATCATTTTATGCAATTCAAGATTTTCGCTAATGAGTTTGATCGCCTTCTCCTATTCACAAATCAGTTGTCTCAGTTTCAGCAACAAAGGAAGCAACTTTTGGTGGTATGCTTCTTGGTCAGTTTGGACTCCGAGTTTGACTCAGCTCGCTCTCAAATTCTTCCTGGGGCAGACATTCCCACTCTTCGAGGCACTCCGACATGTAAGTCGGGCGTCCCGTCGGGATGAGTCTCGTGGTACTGGTACATCTATTGAAAATTCTGATTAGTCCACTTTAATGGGTTTTCCTGGTAGTCGCAGCAGTCGAGGCCGCGGTCGTGGTAACGATAGCAAATTTGGTCGTGGAGGAGGTCATGATGGTGGTCGTGAGACCCATACGTGCCACTATTGTGGGATCCGGGAACACATTCGAAGTGAATGTTACAATCTTCACGGGAAACCCCCACTGGTGGCCAATGCCACATCTGATTTCAGCCAGCAGGACTATGTCCAGCCAAGCCCTCAAAGGGCACCCAACTCGACCATATGTATGGTCAAATTAGACAAAGTACGAATTCTTCTGAGGTACCAGCGGCCATCTTTACAGGTAATCCTACTGCGTGTGTGGCTATCCCCACACCTGAGTTATTGATTCTGGCGCTTCCGCTCACATGGCTGGCTCATCAGGTATTCTATCAGATTATAAGCTAACTCATGCTCATGCTGCTGTTTTGGTGGCTAATGGATCCTCCTTAGCTGTTGGGGGTTGTGGTGTTGCGACACCAACTCTTGCCCTTTCTTTACAATGTTTTGCATACTCCTGATAATCCCTTTAATCTATTATCCATTAGTCAGATTACTACTGATTTGAGTTGCTCAATGACATTTTTTCTTGATTCTTGTATTTTTCAGGATCTTACGACGAAGAATATTATCAGTAAAGGACGGGTCTCGAGGGGGATGTATCTGCTAGATGCTGCTCCTGCTCAGGCGTATTCGACCTTGTCTTCTTCTACCCTTGATATCTATTGTCGTCTTGGGCACCCTGATTTGTCGAGTCATAAAAATTCTTTACCCTAATTTACGGTCTGTGTCTACCATCGAGTATGAGTCGTGTCATTTTGCCAAGCACCTGCGTGTGCCTTTCCAGTCTCGAGTCAATAAAAAAACTTCAGCTCCCTTTCAATTAGTACATTCTGATGTTTGAGGACCTAATTCGGTCACCTCTTTATTTGGTTTTTACTATTTTGTGAGCTTTGTAGATGATTACTCTCGTGCCACATTTCTATATTTAATGAAAAATAAATATGAGGTTTTTGTGTATACACAATTTTGTATGACTGTGCAAACCTAATTTGGTACCTACGTTAGGGTCTTGCGTAGTGATAATGGGGAGGAGTATTTGTCTACTGCCATGGAGGAGTTTCTAGTAGGCCATGGCATTTCCCATCAGACATCGTGTCCTGATACTCCCGAACAGAATGGGGTGGCTGAGCAAAAAAATAAACATGTTTTGGAAACAGCTCATGCTCTTTTATGTCATATGCATATTCCTCATCATTTTTGGAGTGAGGTTGTTCTTACGGCCTGTTATCTTATTAATCGCATGCCGTCTACTGTGTTGGGTGGTGTTTCTCCGATGTCTGTGTTAGCTCCTACGTTGCCTATGCACTCCCTGCCTCTTAAAATCTTTAGTTGTGTATGCTATGTACGTGACACCAGGCCACAGGTCACTAAACTTGATGCTCGTGCCTTCAAATGTGTTTCTTGGCTACCCTCAACACCAGAAGGGGTATCGGTGTTATTGTCCTGCGCTCCGTCATTTTATTGTGTCTCGGGATGTAACCTTTCTTGAGTCGACCCCATTCTATTCTACTTCTCATGTTCCGTCTTCAGGTCGTGAGTCCCCTCCCTTCCCTCTGTCTGCCGATTTTTTGGTCTCTAGGATTACTATTGATACTCATGCCGCCTCTTCTGAGCCACTTTTGGCGCCACCTCCTCCAGCATCGCCCTCGCGTGATCCGACTCCTGTTGAGCCAATTCTCTGGTCGGTTGATCTGCCGGTAAGTGAGCCCCCTATTACTGCTTGTCGCCCTTATCGCCTCTGTCGGGATCACCCCCGGTATGTTGACTCCTATAAGGGCTTGTCAGCTTCTTTACATGCC
>JAUMHN010402674.1:0-15616 GCA_032360265.1 Heliamphora ciliata
AATCGTGTGATTTTTAAAATTAATAAATTTATTTTAATTAAATAAATTTTTATAACCCTAAAAAATATTTTAAAAATTTAAGTGGGAGAGAAAATTTATTCACAAATAAATCCCGTGGTCTAGATCACCAGTTTGTAGATGAAGCAATTAAACTCTGCGTATTGGCAGTAAGGCCTTCCTCTCAATTGGATAGATTAATTGCTGTATCATCAGTAAAAACCTCCTTTAGGGATAATTCTAGATAATTATTAGTGTGGATCACTTCTCCATTTGAAGGGTTTATTACGAAGCAATTAATTTAGAATTAAGTGATGGTTAATACTTAACTGTATATAATAGTATTCTCTCTATCAGAATCACTGCTATTATATACTGGACCGAAACTATGTCAAGTATTTAATTTTACTTGACAGGGTCAGTTGTCTAGATAGTAAAATTAAAAGAAATTAGTCTGTCTGGACTAACGATGGATAATAGACTATCGAGGCATGCTATTCACAAGGATTCTAGGTTACTGACGAATTAATTTTAAAATTGTAGAGGGAACCAAATTAAAATAAATTCAAAGTATTTCTCATCATAATTAAACGGTATTTTTAATTATGTGATTCTCAAGATTAAAATGACATTCAACCCACTCGCTTCTATACTCAAAGAAAACAAACTTACTGGACCAAATTATGTTGACTGAAAATGAAACTTGAACATTATTTTAACTGTCGACGAAGTTTGTATTAACTGAGATATGTCTTCCAGTACCTGATGTGGGAGCAACCGAGTAGGAAACCCAAGCCCATCAAAAGTGGCAGAAAGCTAATCAGATGGCTCGTTGTTACATTTTGGCTTCAATGTCAAATGTTTTACAGCATCAGCATCAATCTATGCCTAGTACCTATGACATGATTATGAATCTCAAAGAAATATTTGGGGATCAAAATCGTGTTTCTAGGCAGGTGGCCATGAAGTCTCTAATGAATGAAAATATAGCTGATGGCACACCAGTTAGGGATCATGTTTTGAAGATGATCAGTCTTTTGAATGAACTGAAAATCCTTGAAACTGAAATTGACAGAAAAACCCGAGTCGATATCATACTCCAGTGTTCGATTTTTCTCAGTAACCAGAACAAACTAGGTAATTTCTGTTCACTAGTAATTGAAAGATATTTAGCGGTGTTATCTATCAGAACCTGGTGTGTAGATACGGGAGCCACTAATCATGTTTGCAATTCTTTGTAAGGGTTCCAAAAAATCAGGCAGCTTAATGATAGAAAAATATAACTGCACATGGGCAATAATACATTGGTGACAGCAGTTGCAGTAAGAGATGTCACTCTCAGTTTTAGTAGAGATAGGATACTTCTTCTGAAAGATTGTCTTTATGTACCTTCGATTAGAAGAAATTTAATTTCAGTCTCGAGCTTAATAAAGAACAAATATTCTATTCATTTTGACGACTCTGTGGTTGTGAAGAAAAATAAATATTTTATTTGTTCTGATTCATTGGTGGATGATCTGTATGTCGTATCTCCTATTTCTCCTACACTGCAACTAACCAAAATGAATAACACATCTATATTACCATATAAGAGAAAGCTTTATTCTTTAATGAACCAAACGTTTCTTTGGCACTTAGTCGTGAGTCATATTAATATAAAAATGATAAACAGACTAGTAGCAGATAGACCTTTGAGTTCATTGAAAGTGGAGGCACTTCTAGTATCTGAATCTTGCTTAAAAGGTAAGATGATCAAGAGCCCCTTTTCAGCTAATGGCTATAGAGTTAAAGAACCATTGGAGTTGGTTCATTCTGATGCGTGTGGTCCTATGATAATCCAGGCTAGAGGTGGCTTTGAGTATTTCATCAATTTCATTAATGACTACTCAAGCTATGGATACATTTACCTGATACACCGTAAGTCTGAATGTTTTGAGAAATTCAAAGAATTCAAGGCGGAGGTAGAGAAGCGTCTAGGTAAAAGTATAAAATCACAACGATTCGATCGTGGTGGAGAATACCTCTTTGAAGAGTTTAGAAATTATCTGTCATCAGACGGAATTATATCCCAGTTGACTGCACTTGGCACTCCGCAACAGAATGGTGTAGCAGAAAGAAAGAATATGATTCTTATGGAGATGATAAGGTCCATAATGAGTTATTTAAGTTTACCCGATTTATTTTGGGGACTCGCTATAGAGACAACAGCTTACATTCTGAACTTGGTACCTTCTAAGTCTGTACCTTTTACTCTCACAGAATTGTGGACCGAGCGTAAACCTAGTCTGAAACACATTCGAATTTGGGGGTGTCCAGGACACGTTCTGAAATGGAACTCAGGTAAGTTAGAACTGATGACAGAAGTCTATTTCTTTGTCGGGAATCTCAAGGGAGCGAATGGTGGTCTATTTTATAATCTTAAGGATCAGAAGGTCATTGTTAGCACCAATGCCCAATTCTTAGAAGAGGATTATATTATGGATCACAGGCCTAAAAAAAATATTGTTCTGGAAGGACTGAGAGAAAATATCAATAGAACGAAAGAACAAGTCACTGATTTTCCATTACCTCGTTGTAGTGGGAGGATTATCGAGACATATGCAAATCAAGAACGGGTGTTGATGGTATAGTTAGCCCAGTGCTTAGATCATGTGTCATGAGTGTGATGTTTCTTAAAGAGATAGAAGTTGTTTATGTTTGAATATGGGGTTAGAAGTGGTTATGTTGTTTTGCCCTTAGGGATGAAATGTGGAGTAGTAAAGTTGAACAATGTACCTTAATGGTTTGAATGTCCTAGGGTTGGCAGACGAAAATTGTGGATCCCAAAATGTACGTAGTCGTTTTGATGCTTGAATAGTAGAAGTGTAGATGATGTTTGTATAATTGTGTGAGTTATGGGTCACTCTGGGTGAGAAATTTCAAATTTAACCTTCCTCGATTAAGCGCCTTACACTTTCTTTGTGGGTTTGCCTAAGTAGTGAGCTCAAGGCTATGACATAGCTGTTATTTATCTGTGGAGAGTCAGGTTAGTGTAGCGTAACCTTGAGAGGTGAGGCCTTGGTGTAATGGGAGTATTTGGTGTTGTGTCTCTGTGTATACCTAGTAATGAACTTATAATCCTACGAGACGTGTTGTTTGGGGCATAAGGGAGTTATTAGTATTCGAGGTGTATGAACGGGGTTTGAACTTGAGGACTAAGTGTGACGAATGGTGTAATTATCGTGATTGGGGTCGACAACATTTGTATGGTGATAGTCAATGTTAACTTGAAGACAGATGGAAAGTATTCTTCTGAACCAAGTATTTAATGGGTATCTGGAATGTGATGGTGTTGAATGAGAGCTTCTGGTTGACCTTTTCTTTCTTCTAGGTGAAAAGGGAGCTAGCTTGTGGATGGTTATCTTGTGTGAGCTATTTTATACTTTTGGGATGTGAATATTGGAACCTTTGATTCATTCTTGATTTGACTATTTTTTAAGAAGTTGAAAATCTCCATGGATCTTGTACTCCTGTTGTGGCCCTTTGGGTTGTGCCTTATGAACTTGTACCACCGTGATTGGGTGATTGTAGGATTGATTCCTAGTGAATGGTTGTTTGCTCTACCCTATGAGTATAAGTGTTTTGGATGTGTTCCCTGGGATATTGGATTGGTTGACCTGGAACGCCTTTCCTTTTTCTAACGGATGAGTTAATGTTGAGATATAGGACCTACGTCTGTAGAGATTAGTTGGAGGTTGTTTAACAAATATATATTGTATGTTCTGGTTTGTATGAGAATGTTGATATCCTTAACTTTTGTCAGAGTGAGATCTTTGCTGAAGTCTTTGTGACCGGGTTGTTCACATGGTGAGTTTTTGATAGACCTTTTGAGTCTCGATTTGCGTTCTTCTTGGCATGTTAAACTACTCAATTTTTTCAGAGTTAGTGTTCGGTTGTCTACTCGTGGTAAGGATACAAGTTATAAATAATTGAGTTGAGGTTGTTAAGAGAACGTGGTAATGGTATGAGTCACAAAGAATTTGATATTTGAAAAGCCTTCATCGGTGTGGCCCTTTTGCACTAAAATAATTGTTTGGTTTGGAACGAAAAGGTCTTGTCCGTATAGAGAAAGAATTCTCTTGGAAGGATTCTTAAATTTGATTGATGAGAAGTTGAGAGAGGTTGTGTTCTCATTAGTTTCGGTGATGTCGCGTGGCAGCTTAGTGTCGATACGTTAAAGGAGTAAGGGTGTGAGTACGAACATTGGAAGAGCAAGTTCGGTGATGTCGCGTGGCAGCTTAGTGTCGATACGTTGAAGGAGTAAGGGTGTGATTATGAACATTGGAAGAGCAAGATAATGGTATATGAATCGAGTTGTTTGGTTCTTTTGTGGTCAGTTTTGGGTAGATAGAGTACCTTGATGAGTTATGTATAAGGTGAAATTGTTAAGTACAAGAGGCGGGCCTTGGATGGTTACTTGGTGAAAAAGGTATGAATGGGTTCAGTGGCATTGGTGAGAGATTAGAGAATCATGCGCTGTTACTACCTAATGGAGAATTGTTGTATGTGTGGTGCAGAGGTAAAGGAAAGATGCAAGTGTATATGCAGTTATTGATAAATGGCGTGGTTGATAATTGTTTAGAATTCAATAACCGACCAATTGTGAAATGTTATAGATTCGAGGGATCGATGTGCTTGTTGTAAGTGTGGGTTAATGCCGAATGGAAGTAGTTACAATTGATTAGAGGTTGAATAGTCGACTAAGAGTCAGAGGTTCGATGGTGAAACGTGGGATTACGTATGTACGTCATGTTGCAATGGATGATATGATTTGATTTGTGTAGATAAACATGTACCTGTGGATGTTTTGTCTGTGTGGCATATCTGGCCTAAGTGACTCATTGAGTTCATGTGACTGTGTTGATCTTAATGGCTATGATGTCGGGTGGTAATCTTGATTGTGTGGAGTCTTGGTCTTGAGGATGATGTGACACTTAGTGTTTCCACGAGATGAGAGTTGTGGTTTGTGAGTGAGGAACTAGATGAGGATTGGTAGAGGGTGAAGGTTTAGATAGAGTAATGGCAAATCATAAGAAGAAAATGTGTTCTTTGGAGTTTTCGATGATTTGAGTGAATTCTTTTTTTGGAACCAGATTTTTGTTGTCTCTGCTCGGGAATGAGCATCTCGCCAACTTTAATGATAGTGTTTCTGACATACGTAGAATGATAATGTTGTTGGAGGTAAAACTGTGAAGATCTTTATTTTTACAAATGATTATCTGAAAAAAATTAACTGGACAGGCAAACGCCAAAACGGGTTCCAGATAAAACTTTTGATGACGAACGATCAAAATAAAACCCGTGCATTCGAAGTTAATTTAGAATAATATCTTTTTACCGGCCGAATCTTCAATTACGATTTGAATCCGAGTTGAAGCTCCTGTCAGATCTTCTACTGTATTTTCTTATGCGATTCCCCGATATAGTGTGGACTATAATCCTCCGAGAACTCGTACCGGCAGAACCAAAACAGTTTTAGTCTTAGAAGATAAGTTATGAAACTGGTTCAGCCTACCCGCATATTTAAAGGGTTACAGCAGGGACCTGGAGAGTAATTATGAGTACGACTTCTAGTGGAACACAGACACGTATCAGCGGTTTCTGCAATTAAGCAAATCTCATAGCGGTATCTGCAATTATGAAAAATCAGCAGCGGTTTCTACAATTTTTATAAAACACTGAATTACAGTTCACACAACAAAAGAACTATAATTGCATTCTAACCTATAATCTCAAGACCATATAGCATTGAGTTCCTGTTATTAAATGCTTACAATTTCTCCGCATGTTAAGATTTTTAATACCCGCTAATTAAATTTAATTACTGACAATTTAATTTAATTAGCATCTTGATATTCCTTAAGGCCATCCGCTTAACTTATTTGACCGTCGGATAATTAAATCCACCTGTAGGGTTTGGCCCGATCAAAACTTATAAGTTTTCTTAAGGGGGTATCGTCAATCTCGATCTTTCGAGACATGGATTCTGTCAATAATTAATATTTGTCATATAAATAATATCGCTATCTAACTCACCGAAAATATAGACCTATATAAGATCGCACTATCTAATGAATCAAAACAACGAATATTAAATATATGCAAATCAATAATTATTTCAGGATTAAGAGGATAAACACTATTCATAATAATCTTAGGTTGTGAATTAATTTATATAGTCAATATAAAATTAATTACCCTAATGTGTTTCATTCAATAAACATAAAGTGTACTAGCACAGAGAGTCAGAATAATAGACGACGCTATTATCTATTTTTCGTAACTAAGACAGGCCTACTAAAACTCTGTTATACAGTCGTACCAATGGTATGTCCATTTTCATCTAAACTGTGAACATAAAACTTATAATATGCAAGAACATAAAATCCGATCTTCTGTGTGTAAGTGGTACTCTACACACCAGATTAAATACTATACAGAATATCGGATATCCATACATAATATTGAAGAAATGATACACATATATTGCTCATAAAAATTCTCATAAAATGAAAAATTAATTTTATTAAAAGAAAATTAAATACAAAAAATCTGATTTTCAGCATACCAACCCTAACAATCTCCCACTTATACTCAAAACCATACTGCCTTACATCTGACTCTCATGCCCACTACATGATTATCAAAAGTCTTAGCCGGTAAGCTCTTTGTAAAGGATTTGTAAGTTTGTCTCCTGATGCAAGTTTTATGTCTGACTAGAAATTTGAGTCTGTGTACCCCAAAGGTACTAGACTGTCTACCTGGTAAACAAACATATTATCCTTAGTCTTTTTCAGGTACTTGATTATATTTTTTACCGCAGTCCAATGCTTTTGCCCTGGGTTAGACTGATGTATGCTAACCATGCCAACGACAAAGCAAATGTCAAGTCTAGTGCAAAGCATAGCGTACATGAGGCTTCCCACTGCCGAAGCATAAGGAACTACATTCATCTTCTCTATTTCATCAGGTGTCTTAGAACATTAATCATTGGATAGAGTGATTCCATGCTTGAAAGGGAGAAACCCATTTTTGGAATCCTGCAGGCTAAAACGAGTAAAGATATCATCGATATATTTTGCTTGTGATAAGTCCAACATCCTTTGTTTCTGATCTCGCACAAACTTAGTCCAAAGGATTTGACTGGCTTCTCCCAAGTCCTTCGTATTGAACTGCCCAGATAACCATACTTTAACCGTAGATAATGCCCTCACAACGTTTTCAATGAGCAAGATATCATCTACATAAAGTACTAGGAAGATCATCATGCTTTCGTCATGTTTTTTGTACACACAGGACTCATCTGGACTTTGATAAAAACCATAAGACTTAATAGCTTGATCAAATCGAGTGTTCTAAGACCTCTATGCCTGCTTGAGTTCATAAATTGATCTTTTAAACTTACACAACATGTATTCCTGGTCCTTTGCAATGAATCCGTCTAGTTGTATCATATAGATACACTCGTCAAGACTTCCATTAAGGAAAGCTATCTTGACGCCCATTTACCAAATTTCGTAATCGAAATGAGCAGTAATGGATAAGAGAATCCGAATATACTTAAGCATGGCAACCAGCGGAAATTTTTTCTCATAATTGATCCATTCTTTCTGAGTGAAACATTTAGCAACAAGCCTAATTTTGAAGGTTTCATCCTTCCCGTCTACTTCTCTTTTTCTCTTATAGATCCACTTGCATCCAATGAATTTTATCCCTTCGAGTGGTTCTACAAGTTTCAAGATCTAATTGGAATAAATAGATTCCATTTCTAAATTCATAGCCCTTTGTCAAAGATCTTCACCTTTGTCTTGAAGTGCTTTATTGTAGCAAAAGGACTCAGTATCTAGTTTTGCCTAGATTCTGTCAAAAGACTCTCCCAAGAACATATACCGGTCAGGTTGATGAACAACCCTCCCACTACGATGAGACACTACCTGTGTCTGTGCACTAGTAGTAACATGCTGTGCAGAATCAGAACCCTGTACATCAGCACCCTGTTCTTGATTTGCACATGTTCCGATAATCCTCCCACTATGACTAGATAATGAGATATCAGTGACTTGTTCTTCCATTCTACTGGTATTTTCTCTCAGTTCTTGCAGAACAATATTATTTTTGGGCCTGTGATCTATAATATAATTCTCTTTCAAGAATCGGGCATTAGCGCAAACAATGACCTTATGATTCTTAGGATTATAAAACAGACCACTATTCGTTCCCTTGGGATACCCTACAAAGAAATAGATTTCTGTCCTCGGTTTCAACTTACCCGCGTTCTCTTTCAGCACATGTGTTGGATACCCCCAAATCCGAATGTGTTTCAGACTAGGCTTATGCCCGGTCCACAATTCTGTGGGAGTAGAAGGTACTCACTTAGAAGGTACTAAGTTCAGAATGTAAGCCGCTATATCTAAAGCGAGTCTCCAAAACGAATCGGATAAACCTGAATAACTCATCATGGACCTTATCATTTCTATAAGAGTCATATTCCTTCTTTCTTCTACACCAATCTGCTGCTGAGTGCCAGGTGCAGTCAACTGGAATGCAATTTCCTCTGATGACAAGTAGTCCTTAAACTCTCCAAAGAGGTATTTCCTACCACGGTCGGATAGTAGTGATTTGATACTTTTACCCAGACGCTTCTTCGCCTCCGCCTTAAATTTTTTAAATTTCTCAAAGCATTCAGACTTATAGTACATTAGGTAAATGTATCCATACCTTGAGTAGTCATCAATAAAACTGATGAAGTACTCAAAGTCACCTCTAGCCCAGATTATCATAGGACCACACACATCAGAATGAATCAGTTCTAACGGTTCTTTAGCTTTATAGCCTTTGGTCAAAAAGGGCCTCTTGATCATTTTACCTTCTAAGTAAGATTCACAGACTGAAAGTACCTCTACTTCCAATGAACTCAAAAGTTCATCTGCTACCAGTCTATTTATCTTTTTAAAATTAATATGACCCAAGCGTAAGTGCCATAGAAACGTTTGATTCATTAAAGAAGAAAACCTTCTCTTATATGGTAGATTAGATGTGTTGTTCATTTTAGTCAGTAGTAGTGTAGGAGAGATTAAAGTAATAATATAAAAATCATCGACCAATGTACCAGAACAGATAATCCGTTTATTATCCTTAATAACCACAGAATCATTAAAATAAACCAAATATTTGTCTTTAGCCAATCTAGAAACGAAAACTAAATTTCTTCTAATGACAGGTACATAAATACAATCTCTCAATATTAAAATTCGATCTCTACCAAAATTAAGAGTGACATCTCCTACTGTAACTATTGTTACCTTTGTATTATTGCCCATATACAGACAAATCTCCCCATCACTAAGTTGTTGAATTTTCTGGAACTCTTGTAATAAATTACAAACATAATTAGTGGCTCCCGTATCTACACACAAGGTACCGGTAGATAACACCTCTAAACATTTTTTCATAACCAGCAAACAGAAATTATCCTGTTTGTTCTACCTTTTGAGAAATACTGGACATAATTTTTTTCAATACCGGGTCTGATTATAGTGAAAACATCCGCCTTTTGATTTTTTCACACCAGTCCGTGGCCTACTAACTACCCTGAAAATAGTGTCTCCCTGCTTCTGAACCTTTTTCTTCTTCACGCCTTTCGGCTAAAAAAAATACTTTTTTCAGGAATAAACACATTTTCTGGTATTGAAAGAATACCATTTGTCGTTAAAACTATATCCAAGTGATATTTTCAGGCAACAAAATTTAGTCCCGTTAGTTTATTTTTTTTAGTATTAAAGCGAGTGGGTTGAAAATCATTTTAATTCTCAAAATCACATAATTACAAAAAATCGTTAATTATGATGAGGAAAACTTTGAGTTTATTTTAATTTGGTTCCCTCGACCATTTTAAAATTAATTTTCCAACAGCTTGCTAACCTGAGAATAGAATGCCTCGATGGGAAGACGTCTACTATTCTTCATAAGACCAGACGGGCTAATTCTTTTTAATTTTACTATCTACGCAATTGATCATGTCAAGTAAAATTAAATAGCTGACATAGTTTCGGTACAGTATATAATAGCAGTGACTCAGATGGAGAGAATACTATTATATATAGATAAGTGTTAACCATCACCTAATCCCAAACTAATCGCTTCGCAATAAACCCTTCAGATGGAGAAGTGATCTACACTAACAATTATCTAGAATTATCCCTAAAAAAGGTTTATACCGACAATACCGCAGTTAATCTATCCGATGGGGAGAAAAGCCTTACTGCCAATACGCAAGGTTTAATTGCATCACCTATAAACTGGTGATGGAGACCTCATGATTTATCTGTGAATAAATTTTCTCTTCCACTTAGATTTTAAAATATTTTTTTAGGGTTATAAAAATTAATTTAATTAAAATAAATTTATTAATTTCAAAAACCACACGATCTGAAAGAATCAAACATATTTCCGTGTGCACAATTACAAAGATTCTGATTTATCAAACTATCTTTTCGTGTTAAAATGTGTAACAAATAAAATTTAATAAATGCATAGTTTTTTCTTTAGCTTTTTAGCTAAAATAGTGATTAAAGGATAAGCACTATTCATAATAACCTTGGGGTGTGAATTAATTTATATGTCAGTATAAAATTAATTAGCCCAATGCGTTCTGTTCAACACACACAAAGTGTACTAGTACAGAGAGTCGAAACAATAGACGACGCTATTATCTGTTCCCCGTAATTAAGACAGGCCTACTAAAACTCTGTGCTACAGCCGTACCAATGGCATGTCCATTTCTATCTAAACTGTGAATATAAAACTTATATTCTGCAAGAACTTAAAATCTAATCTTTTGTGTGTAAGTCGTACTCTACATACCAGATTAAATGTTATACAGAATATCAGTGTCACGCCCAAAAATCCAGGGACACGTGAAAATTCGCCAAACATCAGTTTTACAAAAAAAAAAAAGGGTTTTCATACATTCAAATTCACCTGTTCAAATCACAAGAAAACCCAATATGCATCTCTCATAAACAGTAAACATCCTATATAACATGCATAAGTATATCGCCTTATGGTGTACAAAATTTCCTTCAGGAACAAGCATACCAACAAGAAGGAAAACTATAAAAGTCTTCCACCACTGCGGGCATCACCAGAGCTACTCATGGTCATCATCCCAAGCATCACCTGAAAATAGTTTTACAGAAAAGTCCCACCCGTGAGCCGAAATCCAATAGAAACAGATTATAAAATTGTAAAGCAGGTAATATGCAATCACATGGTGGGAGCGAGCTCAATCACAAACCCCAAAATGGTTTTTCATCCCAAAACCCAAGAGTTTTCCCATCAGGCCAACACAAGCCTCCCAAAATGATTTTATTAACATAAAACCCTGTTTCCATCCTTAAAACCATGTATTACAAATAATGCAAATAAACCGTCACAGTTAAGGAAGAACAGTAATCAAAACATCGTTCCCTCACGGAATGTACCATTGTGGAAGAGAAGAATAAGATCCTATGTACCGATTCCTTCACACGACAGTGGTAACAACTATAGACCCATGTCCAGTATCTAATCCCCATACATCATGGGACCGGTGAGATACACACAAGTTTTATACGGAGCACCACAACGTAATCACTCAATTTACGGGCGACAACTCGAGGGTACAGAGCACCCAACTCAATTTACGGGCGACAACCCGAGGGTACAAAGCACCCAACTCAATTTACGGGGACTAACCCGAAGGTACAAAGCACCTACGCTGCGCACGTTTCGGGACTTACACCGAGGACAACTCGTGTAAAATACCCGTCATCCCGGTATATCAAGATAATCTTCTAAAAACCGAACCGTAGCTTAACTACAAAAAATATTTCACAAATATACATTATACATGTATATACAGATCCATCCATTGATATGGAGATCAACAAAACATTTTTAAAATGTTTTTTCCCGTTTTCAACAAAATATTTCAAAAACTGAGACTCAACCCCGAAAGCGAGCTCCAAACCTCCAAAACACCAAATGTTGAGGTTTTTCACAAAATCACCATTTTTCACCAAAAATCCACCATTTGCAAGAAAACCCTTTGAAAATCATACTACCACATGTTATACAGTACTATAAGCCAAGAAAAGCTAACAACATGCTTTCTATCAGAAAAACAAGGCTTAAACAGGAAATATGACATTTGATGCATTTTCTATCTGGTGAAAACACATAAAATTACATATAATACTCTCATAACAGCAGTAGGTCTAGAATCCTATCTCGTTGGGTTAAAACCCGATGCCTAAAAAATTGGACCTCGTCGGAACTAGAATTTGACCGGATGAGCGCGAAGCTAGCAGCGTGAATAGTAGGGATCCACAAGCTGATCGTTAGAAACTAGGCTCGGGCAGGTCAAATATGTAGAGAGAAGGCAGAGAAAATGAAATAAATAAGCTTTTCCAAACATTCCAGCCCCTGGTATTACTTGTAAGCTCGTAAAAAAACATTGTTCAGTCGACTGAAGAGAGCACTTCAGTCGACTGAAACCTCTCAAAAAACGTGCACCGCCTTGGTTCAGTCGATCGAACTCAAGAAAAATGGTTCAGCCGATTGGACCAAACCCCCCAGTCGATCGAACCCAAGGTTCTCAACCTACTGGTTTTCAGTTTAGTCAACTGAATTCACCAGTTCAGTCGACCGAACAGCCTACTGTTTTGGTCTCGAGTTTTATGTTCTAAGGCCAACCAAACAAACCTAAACAAGGTCCGAGAAAGCATAAAACACCTCTATACATGCTGTTCTATATCCCAAAACATAAACCAAGCATCGATGATATATAACATGAAGGAAAAACACGTCATCATTTATATATATCAAAATTAAAACGGTACAGGATCTCACAACTCTCCCCCCTCTTAAGGAATTTTGCCCCTGAAATTCTCTACAAGGTCACGAGGTAAACAGGTCTGGGTATCTAGCACGCACCCCAGGCTCAAGCTCCCAAGTTGCTTCCTTAACCCCATGATGAAGCCACTGAACCTTGACATACGCAATCGTTCTCTCCCGCAACACTTGCTCCTTCGTATCCAGAATCCTCACTAGGCGTTCCTCATATGTGACATCCTCATCAACTCGCAACTCAGTCCAATCTAAAACATGAGATGGATTCAGCTCATACCTCCGAAGCATAGAAACGTGAAAGACGTTGTGCACGAATGCTAATTGAGGTGGCAAAGCCAGACGGTATGCTACCACCCCAATCCTTTCCAGGATCTCGAACGGTCTAATTAAACATGGTGATAGCTTCCCGCGATGACCAAACTTCATCAACCCTCTGCGTAGCGAGACCTTCAAAAACACGTGAACCCCCACTGCAAACTCTAACGGTCTCCTCCTCTGATCCGCATAACTTTTCTGGCGGCTCTGAGCTGTCACCAGATGCTGACGAATCACGGCAATCTGCTCCGTCGTCTCCCGTACTAAGTCGGGGTCCCAAAACACCGATCTCACCCACCTCTGTCCAACAAATAGGCGACCTGCACGGTCTACCATACAGAGCCTCATACGGTGCCATTCTAATACTGGACTGGTAGCTGTTGTTGTATACAAACTCTGCCAACGATAGATGATCCTCCTAGGAACCCCGAAAATCAAGCACACATGCTCTCAGCATGTCCTCTAAAATTTGGATGGTCCTCTTAGACTGACCGTCGGTCTGAGGATGAAAAGATGTACTAAAAGTCGAGCTCGTCCCCAAAGCCATCTGAAGACTCTGCCAAAAACGTGATGTAAAGCGTAGATCTCGGTCAGAAACAATAGTCACAGGTACTTCGTGTGGTCGGACTATCTCTCGAATGTACAATCTACTCAATTGGTCCACTGAGTCTCTCACTCGAATAGGGAGGAAGTGCGCAGATTTCGTCAACCTGTCCACTATAACCCAAACAGCATCGTGTCCCTTCGGCGAGCATGGAAGTCCTGATACAAATTCTATCGTGACATTCTCCCACTTCCACTCAGATACAGGCAACGGCTGCAACAACTCTGCAGGTCTCTGGTGCTTCATCTTTACTTGTTGACAAGTAAAGCATCGAGAGACGAATCGAATCACATCCCTTTTCATTCCCGTTCACCAGAAATGTCGGCGTAGATCGTGATACAACTTCGTGCCTCCCGGATGCACTGCAAGACGTGAGTGATGAAACTCATGTAGCACCTCAGCACGGCACGACTCTGGCACGAACAAATGCCCGGTCAACCTCAGACTCTGATCTGAACTCACCACTCATCCTGTTGTGTCCTTCCCACTAGCAATGCGGTCCCGTATCATCTGAGCCTCCTGATTAGTCCTCTGAGCCTCTAGCACGCGTGCAACCAATGCAGGCTGTGAAGCTATAGAATACAAAGTTGCACCTTCCCCTGTCTCCCTGAGACACAGATTAAACTCCCCAACAACTCCAAGAATATCCCATTCTCGTAGAGCCACAGAAGCTAACAAGCCATGAGATCTCCTACTAAGCGCATCAGCTACAACATTTGCCTTACCCGGATGGTACTGCAAATCAAAGGTGTAGTCTCCCAACAACTCCATCCATCGTCACTGGCGAAGATTCAGGTCTTTTTGTGAAAACAAGTATTTCAAGCTCTTGTAATCAGAGAAAACTTCGAAATGCTCACCATATAGATAATTCTGCCATGTCTTCAAGGCGAAGACTACGGCTGCCAACTCCAGATCATGAGTCGGGTAATTCCTCTTGTGTGTCTTCAGCTATCGCAAGCCGTAGGCTACGACCTTACCTCCCTGCATCAACACACAGCCTAAACCATCAAGTGACGCGTCACAGTACACTATATATCCCAGACCTCGCTCTGGAATAATCAACACTGGCGCATTGGTTAATCTCCTCTTCAGCTCCTAGAAAGATAACTCACAGGAATTACTCCACACAAAACTGACTCCCTTCCGCGTCAGATGCGTCATTGGTGCTGCAAGTCTAGAGAAGTCCATCACGAATCGCCGATAATAACCCGCTAGACATAGAAAACTACGGATCTCAAAAATGTTCTTCGGACACTGCCAATCCGTTACTGCATCAGTCTTCGTCGAGTCCACTGATACCCCTTCCTTCGACACCACGTGTCCAAGGAATCTCACCTCTAACATCTAGAACTCGCACTTCTCGAACTTTGCATACAAGCGATGTTCTATCAGAAGCTGCAAGACGGCATGTAGATGCTCCTCATGCATCTCCCTTGTGGGCGAATAAATCAGAATATCATCTACGAACATGACCACAAAATTGTCCAGGTAAGAGTGGAAGATACGGTTCATCAGACCCATAAATGTGGCAGGGGCGTTCGTCTGACCAAACGGCATAACCAGAAACTCGTAGTGACCAAAGCGAGTTCGAAAGGCAGTCTTTGCTGTTTCCTCGTTCCTAATCCTCAGCTGATGATACCCTGACCTCAAGTCAATCTTCGAAAAGCAGCGCGATCCCCTCAACTGACTAAATAGGTCATCAATCCTAGGCATAGGATACTTATTCTTCACCGTCACCTGGTTCAGCTTCCTGTAGTCTATACATAGTCT
>JAUMHN010402685.1:0-38325 GCA_032360265.1 Heliamphora ciliata
TTCACATCCATTACACTTTCATGTTTCCTTCATTATCCAAATTCGTTCATTTTATTCACTACATTTGATTTGTTACAGAGCACTGAGTTACCACATGCAACACATATAACCTATGAATCTTCGTGGGCTTTCACTGTAGGACCGCAACCCCTCATTATGCATGAAACTTCGCGGGCTTTCACCGCAGGACCGCAGGATCGTAGCCCCTCATTATGCAATCACTTTCATTTATCTCGTTTTCTTATTTCACAATTTACATGTCTATTTCATTCCATTAATTTCATATTGAATTGACGTCGGGTATAGCTTATAGAAACATCGCCCCATTCGCCTCTAATAGACTATGCAAAGCCATTGTGGAATGGGTTGCTCTATAACTCACCACGAAACAACCACCACATTTCGGGGGTTAACCCATGGGCATGTGATCTCTATCTTGCGCAAGTTTTCGGTCTTTCACCGCGGAGCTGTGCAAGCCCAACTTAATCCACGTCAACCATCCTCGGTTCAATATTTGATTAACCATATCACTATTCATTAACAACAGGGAGTCTGTCTCCCCAATTTAATTTCAAATCATATTTCATTGTATTACCATTAATCACAACTTATACACATACATATAATCAAACTGCTCATCACATCAAATTCACCCTTTTTGCCTTTAAATTCATTCCCCTCTTATTATATTTCAATATTCTTTTTAATAAACTCAAATTATCTTGTCAAATGTTTTCACATAAAAATTCTTAAATATAATCAAAATTCCATAATTCGTCCATTCACCAGGCCCAATTTCATATACATGTACTCTATATTCACATTAATGTAACTCTAAGGGACCAAATCATTTTGCTATAAAATTCAAATAAATAAACCGTGAAATTATAAAAAAAAAACTTCATAATTCTTCCCTTCAACTTGATTTAATCATAAATTTAACTCACTATCATGAAACCAACAAGTTACAAGGTTTCATTTTATCACCACGTCATTTATTAAGTAATTCCTCATTTAATTCATGAATTCAAGCTTAGAGTTGCAAACCAAATTCTCAAATACTAGCCTACTTGTCTCTTTCATTAATTACTTCCCCGAGTTTGGATAGTACATTTCTTAGTCTTAATCGTCACTTTATTCAGTTAATCATACTTCAACAATTATGCATGTAACTCACACATTTATTAATTTACTTCAAAATTCATCACGTAGCTTCGAGTTTCTTGAAATAGTTCATTTCACCGTTACATTGTTACTATTGTAAGAGAGGCAAATTCATCTAGACTTCAAACTAAATTTTAAATTCAGCTATTTTATTGTATTGTATTTTATTTTATTTTCCTGTCTTTAAACCTCTTCTAAGAAGAATAAAACAAGGAACCATGAATTGGTCCAAAATTTTTCATAACTTTTTCAATTGTCAATCAACAAGCTAAACAAACTTATCATTGAGTGTTCAAGCTATCATACCTTAAGTTGGAATTTGACTACTGTGTACACTTTATTAAATTACAAGGCCAGCACTAACATTTTAAGCTCCCCGATTTACATTTATTCAAATTTAAGAAACTAGCCCCTTGAACTTAAGATCCAATTTGTAAATCCTGAACGAACTAAAATGTTCCAGTATTCTTCAAGTTTCCCTGTCAAATTAAACATTAGCATACAATCATTTATTTATAAACTCCAATTAAATTTCAAATTTAAGTTCTCCATAATTTAGAGTTTTGTGAATTAGGCAGCATTCATATCTTATATCATATCCCAAGAATACGAGTATTATTTACATGTCCCGATTTCACCACTATCTCAAATTTTTTTGTTGTTGAAAATCCCTCTATAAATCGCCAATTTATACTACAAATTCACAATTCCAAGTTAAACCCCAAATTTCATAAATTAAATCCTGTTTCTTGGTTCATCGATCCATACAACATGAATTCAGATTCTCTTGTGGTATCTCAGTGATTCCAAAACCAAATCTTCAAGTTAAGCTATACATCCAATCATCCATTCAGGAGATAAAACGTTATAACTTTTAAACTTGAATGAATATAAATCTTGTCTAAATACTCATAATTCCAATTAAAGTTTAAATAAAAATTCACTAATCTCTAAATTATTCCAGAAATTCGACCCCAATTTCCTCAATCTCTAACTTATAAGTTTAAAACAACACCTTACTATCCCAATTTCTGCACGTAATCCACTTACACCATTCCAATCCACCAAATCAAGATCTCAGTCGAGGTTCTTAGAAATTGGCTAACTATTTAGAGTTTTTAAGGATTTGATAAAAAATTCAATACATATCTTAACACAATATCACAAGCTAGTCAAAATCCTACCTTGTTGTGCAACACCGCCTCAGACTTTCACCAAATCTCCAAGCCCTAGGGCTTCGGCCCTCCACCAAATCAGCTTGCAGGTGGTTCGACGCAAAGCTCTCGTAGTGTATAACTCAATTTTTGGGTTGGCGTCGTCTAATTTCGTAAGAAACTTGGTCGATTTCCAAAGAGAAGCAGGCTTCGGAGCTTGAAGCTTCGTCCATGGCTGAAAGAAACAGGGGAGAAGAAGATGAGGGTGACGTGCGGGTTGGAGTGTGGTCGCCAGCAGGGATGGGTGGGGATGGCGGCGTCGGCGGTCACGGTGGTGGCGGGTGTGGTGCGTCGCGCGCCTCCCTTCTCTCTCTCTCTCTCTTTCTCTCTCTCGATTATTCTCTTGTTGCGTCTTAGCTTCAGCTGAGACATTATAAATATATTCTTTCTTTTTTTTTCCACGTCTTGATTCTTCCAGGATATTCCAAACTCAAGCCTTATTTATAACTTGATTTAGTTTAATTAAGTCCTTATTTACCAACTTACCCTCTAATAGATTTATATTGGTTCTAAAATATAAGTAAAATTTTCTAGCCTTATCGAATAATTCATGATTTAACATTCGGGTGCCTCAACACATCAACCGCACACCACGCGCTATATTATAATTTGAATCTACTTTTGATTATTTAATTATGTCAAAATACATATCTAAAAAAAAATCAATAAAAATGTACTGGGTGGCTAAAACCTTCCCTCTTTGGGGAATTTCATCCCCAAAATTCGATACTAGGTCTTAGAGCCAAAAGTTTTTATGTCGATCATCTGCAGTTTCCATTCTAAGGATATCATTATATTTTACCATACTTCACATCGTTATCCCCCAGCACCACGATTTGGACACTCATCACGTTTAGTTTCTTAGTCCCCACTCATACTCATTTAAGATCATCAATTTTCATTACACCTCACATAATGCGTTCTACACGACTACAAAGTTACCCAAAAGAACACTCTTCACTGACAGATAACTTTATTCCTAGTCCCTTGTCATTTCTTACAATTCTTATGCACACTTATATTCTGATCTAAAAACGATATCCTTTTTGATAAGAACCTAATCAAGAAGGATATTATCGAATCCAAAACTCCCATGCTCCGTTTGCTATCCACTATACCCAACCAAGAGCTCATTAGCAATATCTTTAAGGTTGACTCTTGCCTTTTCTACCGACTTTTGTGCGACATTTTCTCGACAATACTTTCTCCCACAATCACAATCGTTCAAATTCAATGTGAGACTTGGAATCTTGTTCTTTTATGGTATTTATATATTTGGCATGTTCCTTCAGTATATGAATAGCCTCGACGCATGAGTTATGCTTTAAAGTTGTTATAAAAACATATATAAATGTGTTATATGCTTTTCGGGGTTTGGTAGAGGCTTGTTTAGCTTCAGTTTGGACCAAAAATCTTGTTTTTTTTTAAAAACACACTGCCCAGCAGTTCGGTTGACTGAAGGGTGTGGCTCAGTTAACTGAATAGAAAATTTTAGGTTCGGTCGACTGAACAGTACCTTTTTGGCATATCTATAAATATCCCAGGGGTTGAGATATTTTCATATTCTCTTTCTTCTCAGTTAAGATTCCCCGTTTCTCTGCCTTCTCTCTAGCTTTGAGGGCCTGGGGCTTGATTTTATGTTAGTTCCTTTGCGGATCCTTGCTATCGGGGCCTAGGGCTTCGCATACATCCGGTCGAATTCTCGTTCTGACGCCATTCAGTTTTGAGACGTTGAGTTCTTGACTCTTCGGGGTAGGATTCTAGATCCTACTGCTGTATAAAGGTGATATATGTAATTATATGTGTTTTCACCGGGTAGAAAATACATCAAATGTGATTTTCATGTGTAAACCTTGGTTTTTGGGTAAAAATGGATTTTTTACGCCTTTTCTTGGTTGTATACATGTTTCGGGTACGTAGTATCTGTAGTTTTCAAAGGAAGGTTTGAAAACAAGGTGTTTTGAGATAATGGTGAAAAAGGTCTTTTTAGAGATTTGGAGTTAACCTGTGGGGTTGAATCTCACATTTTAAACATTTTGTTGGAAATGGTTTAGATCTCCATTTTGATGGATTGATCTCTTTTATACATGTGTTATATAAACTATTTTGTGGGTTTTCATAGTTGAGCTACGGTTGGATTTTAAATGTTTTCCATAGATGTACCGTGACAGTGGGTTTGGTTGAGTTGGACTTCCATTACTCCTCGGTGTAAGTCCAGAAATGTGCGCAGCGTAGGTGCTCTATACCTTTGGGTTAGTCCCCATAAATTGAGTATGTGTGGGTGCTTTGTACCCTCGTGCTCAGGTCTCGTAAATTAAGCAGTAGGTGTTCTGTACCTTAGGTTATCTCCGGTAAATTGAGCAGTTCGGGTGCCTCTGTTAGTGGCATCATTGTTGTGACTCCGTATAGAACTTGTCATTACTAAGCTTGTGGGTCTAGGGTAATGGACGAGAGTTTATAGTTATTACTTTTGTCGGTGTGGCAGAGTCGGTACGTAGGATCACATTTGATCTTTTCTCCTCGACTTTGTGGCCTTACTATTTATTTACAGCTTTCCCTTAACTGTGGCATGATATCTGTTAGGATGAAATGCATAGTTTGAAGGATAAAAAATGTGGGGTTTTATGAGATAAAACCTTTTTGAGACTCGTGTTAATCTGATAGAAAACTTGTGATTTTGGAAGAAAAACCATTTTGGCTCATGTGGTTGAGCCCGTATGCTTATGATTACATAGCCTGCTTTACAGTTTTATTGTCTACGTTCTATTGGGCTTCGGCTCACGGTGTGAAATTTTTGCTATAAACATTTTCAGGTGAGCATGAGGAGTTGACCTAGATTCCTATGGTGGCGAAAGACTAGTTGTAGTTTCTTATTTTTGACATGCACTTATACATGTGGCGCCTATTTCAGAAGGCTGGTTTTGTACGCCTTGAGGTGATATATTTATTCATGTATGAGAATGCATGTTTACAGTTTATGGGAGTTGAACTGTGGGGAATTTTATCCAAATGATGTATATTTTTGAGTTGACAATTTTTCAACTGCAAATCTTATTTTCTCAAAAGGTATTTTGATGGGCTTTTGCGTGACCCTAGTGTTGGGGCGTGACAATTTGGTATCAGAGCTCTGGGTTCGAATACCTATGAGCCATGAAAAAGAGGGTACATCACCTTGTGAGGATGTATGTGTGCTTGATTGCATGTGTTCAAGAGTTTTCTTACATAAGTATGATAGCCTGTTTAGCATGATGGTTGTGTATATGTGGGTATGGAGGTTGGATCTTAGGATTGATTAGTCTTGCCTTTGGGCGTTTGGATTAACAAACTTGGGAGCCATGTTAGAGATGCGTTTCGTGGACGTGATTTATAGCTCAAAATCTAAGTAGGTTATCCAGATGGACGAGTCCTTCTTGTTGGTTCTCCTCGGTATGTGAGATGTGATGATATGATCTTAAGTGGCTAAGTGTTAGCATGCTTATATATGATATGTCTTTTACGTTAGCAATAACATGTTGTATGGATTCTTATCCTGTTATGTTACTTTCATATAGAATTATGTCCACGCGGGAAGGACGAGGCTATGGTCGAGGCCGTGGCCGCGGTTCTGGCCGAAGGGATGTTTAAATCCCAGATATTGGGGATGCTAATGCACCCCAAGGACCAGTAAATGGAGATCTGATGCGTGAGATGGTAGGCTCCATCTGGCAGCTGGCTGAGGCCTATAGAGGGAGAGAGAGCATACCTGAGCTGAGGGCGACGGTTGCAATGCGTGAGTTTCGCCGTCTAGACCATCCTACCTTTTCTGGGGATCCCAACCCCACGGTGGCCACTGAATGGCTGGAGCTGGTTACCAGGATCCTTGATACGCTCCAGATTGAGAAGGATGATCTGTGGGTTTCATTTGTTGCTTTTCAGTTGAGGGAGTGTGCTCACATGTGGTGGAAGTTTGCCAAGACCATAGTGGGAGACACTTGGGATGCATTCACGAAGGTATTTCTGGAGAAATACTTTCCAGCGACTCTGAGGGATCGCTATAGAGAGGACTTTCTTTTCCTGACTCAGGGGACGATGTCAGTGGTTGAGTATGAGGCTGAGTTCACTAGCCTATCCCAGTTTGTAGAGGAGATCGTACCTACTAATGAGTTTCGTGTTAAGCAATTTGAGAGGGGTTTGAGGCCCGCTATTCGAGATAGAGTGGCAGCATTTCAGACACAGGTCTTCATAGAGTTGGTACAGATGGCCATGAAAGTGGCAGATACTCTGAATGAGATGTGCAGAGACAGGGACAGTAGGAGTCAGCAAGATGGGGGATGTGCTCAGTCCTAGGGACGCAGGTAGAACAAGCATCGACGGACGTCTGGTGTGAGTTCTCATCCGGTGTGGTCGTATCCACCACAGTCTTCTACACCCCGGACGCTTCAACGGGAAGGTCGGAGTAGAGGGAGCTTCTTTGTTACAGATGCCAGCGGCCAGGGCATCGTATGGCAGAATGCTGGAGTCCAGCACTTGTTCAGGCACAATCGCAGTCGCAGGCACATGGGAGGGGGCCAGTGATATGTTTTGAGTGCAGCCAGTCTGGGTACATCCGAAGGGATTGCCTCGGAGGTGGGAGTATGCGGAGTACAGCTGGAGCACTTGTTACTCCATTTGCCCAGGGATGCCAGCCATCTAGATTGGCAGAATGGGGCGCATCAATATAGTCAGGCAGACAGTCTGCAGTACAGGGCCACAGTGGACAGGCCAGAGCTTATGTTCCTGCAGACCCCAATTCATCCAGAGCACCAATCGTACCCAATGCTACTGCTACCACCTCCATGATCAGAGGTACCTTTCTAGTCTATAGATCATGGGCCAGTGTTCTTATCGACACCGGAGCATTGCATTCGTTTATATCATTTGCTTTTGCATCTTCTTTAGGGTTAGAAATGGACTGGTTGGGTAGTACTTTGAGCGTGGAGACCCTAGTCAGTGAGAGTGCGATGTTGAGTCTCATCTCTAGATCCTGCGCGTTGGAGGTCGCCGATCATTGTTTAGAGTTTGACTTTGTTATTCTGGACATGACCGCATTTGAAGTCATCCTAAGGATGGATTGGCTGACCACCTATCTTGCCTTCATCGATTGCGATCGACAGAGGGTAACAATTTGCACACTGGCGGGAGATTTCTTTTGTTTTGTGGGCAACCGGGATGAGGGTTTGATGTCTTTGCCTAGTGTTGTACGGAACCATGGCAACCTGGGTTTCCTCTTTTCAGCCCTTATGTTAGATGAGATAGTTGGGAGTCAAGGAGAGTTAACTCCGGTGGTTTGTGAGTACCCAGATGTTTTCCCTAACGATCTGTTTGAGTTACCACCGAGCCGTGAGGTAGAGTTCTCTACTAATCTAGTCCCCGGAGCTGCTCCCATATCTGTACCGTCCTATCATTTTGCACCCGCTAAGTTGCGTGAACTCAAGGTACAGCTTCAGGAGTTACTAGATAGAGGGTTTATACGCCCGAGTATTTTACTGTGGGGAGCTCCTACTCTTTTTGCTAAGAAGAAGGATGGATCCTTACAATTGTGTATCGACTACCGAAAGTTGAATCAAGTGACAGTGAAGAACAAGTATCCGATGCCAAGGATAGATGATTTGTTTGATCAGCTGAAGGGTTCGAGCTGCTTCTCAAAGATTGACTTGAGATCAGGATATCACCAGTTGAGGATTAGGGACGAGGACATAGCGAAAACTACCTTCTGGACTCGCTATGGTCAGTACAAGTTTCTGGTTATGCCGTTCGGTCTAATGAATGCTCCTGCTACGCTCATAAGTTTGATGAGCTGGATCTTTCACCCTTATTTGGACAGTTTTGTAGTGGTGTTTGTGGATAATAGTCTGATATATTCACCCACTAGGGAGGCACACGAGGATCACCTGCGGATCGTGCTACAGACATTGGGAGAGCATCGCTTGTATGCAAAGTTTGAGAAGTGCGAGTTCTGGATGTCTGAGGCGAGGATTATTGAACACGTAGTGTCGACAGACGAAGTAGCTGTGGATTCGTCGAAGACTGATGCTGTGAACGGTTGGGAGTGACCGAAGAGCGTCTTTGAGATACGCAGTTTTCTGAAATTGGCAGGTTACTATTGGCGGTTCGTGAAGGATTTTTTCGAACTTGCTGTACCGATGACGCATCTGACGCAGAAGGGAGTTGTGTTTATTTAGAGTGAGTCCTATGAGTCAGCTTTCCAGGAGTTGAAGATGAGGTTGACTAGCGCGCCAGTATTGATCATCCCAGAGCGAGGCTTGGGGTATACAATATACTGTGATGCATCACATGACGGTCTTGGATGTGTTCTGATGCAGGGGGTAAGGTTGTAGCCTACGGTTCTCGATAATTGAAGACGCACAAGAAGAACTACCAGACACACGATCTGAAGTTGGCAGTCGTGGTCTTTGCCTTGAAGACATGGCGTCATTATCTTTATGGTGAGCACTTCGAGGTTTTCTCCGATCACAAGAGTCTGAAATACTTGTTTTCGCAGAAGGACCTGAACTTGCACCAACGACGATGGATGAAGCAGTTGGAGGATTATGACTTTGATTTGCAGTATCATCCAAGAAAGGCCAATGTTGTGGCAGACGCGCTCAGCAGGAAATCTCACGGGTCGTTAGCTTCTGTGGCTATACGTGAGTGGGACATGCTTAGAGAGGTTAGAGAGTTTGATTTGTGTCTCGGGGAGACAGTGACGGGTGCCACCCTGTGTTCAGTAGTTACTCAACCAGTGTTGATAGCACATGTGCTAGAGGTCCAATAGACGGACTAGGAGGCTCAGATGATACGAGATCGTGTTTCTAGTGGAGAGGATACAGCAGGCTGGATTGTGGGTTCAGTATTCCCTTCATCATCTCAAATCACCCCTTGATGAAAGATCAAGAATTGTCCTTACATGCTGGATTTGATATGGTAGCTGCAGCCAAGACACCAATTGGTTCACTAATAGCGAAAACTTTCTAGCTTCTGGCTTAACCTCATATTCAAATTAAATAATTGACATGCTGCACACATTCTTGATAGTGCCATCATAGCAAATAATAATTCCTCGAATAATGGCCTTGTCACCAATCCAAATTCTTCAGTCTTGTAAAAATCAAGAGGGATACTTATTCTCGAAAAGAGAAGTCATGTCCTCTATTTCTATGTTAGTCTATTAATTACTTCCTTAGCTTACCAAGATAAGGTTGTCCATGTATTCAAATGGCCAAGTGTCATAACTATTATGATCTTGATTCGATTCTGTTTCCATACACAAGGTTCCATATTAAGGTTCACCGAGGTTTTTAACTAATGACGTTAGTATCATGATACAATCCCACCGAACCATCTACCTTTCAAAAGGTCGTTATGCCTGTAGGGTTCTACCGCACCAAGCATTCTTAATCAAAGACCTTAACTAGTGTCCATCTCATACTAACATCAAAGCAAAATTCTCATAACACTAACATGCTACTAACAACTAAGTATCACCGATAATAAATAGCATCACAACTAGACATTGTAGTTATACTTACTGATAAAGGCAGTGACAATGTCTTCCCATGTTCTGATCTTGGCAACATCGGGAGAAAAAAACCACTTCTGGGCTGCCCCTAACAAAGATCGGTGGAATAATTGAGCCTTTAGCTAGTCATTGATCTTCATTAGGGAAAGGGTGTCGACATATATTATCAAGTGAATTCGAGGATGACTGGTTCCATCAAACTTCTCCATTTTAGGCATTTTGAACTTCTCTGTCAGCTTAGCATCTGGGAACAAAAATAGCTCCCCCACATCTAGCATGTACTTTTCAACCCCTTTTACCTTTCTAAGGAATTTTTCCATGCGGTCAATCTACTCCGCCAGCGCGGACTCCCTAGATTGAGTGGTATTTTTTTCTTCCACTGGGACCTGTCGAGGAACCCGAGGTGGGGGAATAATTTGTGGCCCATCATTACCTTAGTTGTCATCTCAGAAATCTTCTCCCTTTCCATTCGTATCGTCTTATGGCCCGTTTATCTTGACAAACGGGCCTGAATTGCCCAAATTTGTGCTTGGCATTGCACTTGAGCCTGAGTCTGCTACTCAACGGCCCTCTACATGTCAATAATTGCCCTCATTAGGGCTGTCAAATTTACCTAATTCTCGGCCAACTTAGACTGTTCTTCCATTTGCTCTGGAATTCCATAAAGTCTCCCGATAGCAGATCTAGCCTAAACAAGTGTTGACTGTGACCTTTCCAGCTCAATGGTCTAAACACGAAGCAAAACGTGGATCCCAAAAGCAGAATCACCAGTGTCAGACACTTCTTGAAAAAGAATTCTGACGACAGGTAGCAAACGTCTCAAAAAGAAAAATAGTCGACTACAAGTAGATACAATCACTGAAATTTAAGTAATGCCCCTGTCGAGTTCATACTGGCAGTATAATAACTAAAAACCCAAAAATTAAGACAAAGGGGACCAACAAAAACTCCATAAGGAAGGTTTCTTCAAAGAATCTAAAGGACAAAACGGCCAGCACCCGGTAAGAAAAATAGCTTTAAGCCAAAGAGATCAGTTTAACCTAAGATTGTAAGGAACAATGATCAGCTCTCTGGTAGGTAAAACAGGTTTAACTCACATGGATCTATAAGACAATATACTAGGAAGGGGTTCGGAGAAAATAAACCAAAACAAGACTAGGGGTATAAATCCGACTGTAACACCTTGGTCCGGACCTTAGTTGTAACCACCTAGATTGTAACAACCCGATCGTGATCCTAGTTGTAACAACCCAGACTATAACTACCTATGGAGTGATCTATCCCAAACAATAGTATTAGCAATGGTTAGTTGACGAAAATTTAGGTCGCTACATGAACAATGGAAAACCCTAGCTCTACCAAAAACCTTGATTTGAACCGAAAACCCTAAAAAGGCGAAATACTCAGAGGGAAAGCCCTAACACTCAGGAAAATCTTGAAATTTCTTAAATTAAGTAAATAACATAAAATATTAAATTAAAAATTAAAAATTTTCATAATTAAGGTAAAATAACCATTTTGCCCTTAGTATAGCAAAAAGTCCCAAAAATCCAAAATTTGACACATGGACACCCGAAAGAAGAAGGACCCTTTGAGGAAGACGTGTTCGTTGAGGAAGGAGATTTTGAAGAAGGGGGAGACTGGCAGGAGCAGGTCAACCCCAACGATGCAGTTTGAAGACGTAGAATGTTTACTTTTTGATCTTTTTGTTTAGTTTTCCACGGACATAATGTAACTTTTATTAAGCTTTCTAGATTAATGTAATTATTAACTGTTTTGAACAATCTCTGAACCATTAATGATGTAGTAGTTATCTTATGTATTTATAAACATTTGGCTAGAATATGTCCCTTATTTATAGTTATATATATCCCGGCATGCCCGGGGAATGGAGTGTCACACCGACAGCTCGAGAAGAACCCAAAAGAGAGAGGAAAGCTATCCTAAAGGCTTCGAACCAAAACACGGGCATGACCCCGAGAAGATAACCGAATGTTTGAGGCAAGACTGCCAAGATCTTTGTTTTTTGAAACGATTATCTGGAAAAAAAAAATAACTGGATGGGCAAACGCCAAAACGGGCTTTAGATAAAACTTTTGATGACGAACGATCGAAATAAAATCCGTGCATCAGAAGTTAATTTAAATAAATACCTTTTTACCAGTCGAATCTTTAACTATGACTTGAATCCAAATTGAAGTTCCTATCAGATCATCTACTATATTTTCTTATGCGATTCCCGAATATAGTGTGGGCTACGAACTATCGATAACTCGTACTGGCAAAACCTGGAGAGATTTACTCTTAGAAGAGAAGTTATAAAACTTGTTCAGCCTACCCATATATTTATAGGGTTACAACAGGGACCTGGGGAGTAATTATGAGTAAGACTTCCAGTGGAACACATACACGTATCAATGGTTTTCGCAATTAAGAAAACCTCGTAGCAGTATCTGCAATTATGAAAAACTAGCAGCTGTTTCTACAATTTTCATAAAATACTAAATTACAGTTCACACCAATAAAGAACTATAATTGCACTATAACCCATAATCTCAAGACCATATAGCATTGAACTCCTGTTATAAAATGCTTACAATTTCTCTCCAGGTTAAGATTCTCGATAACCGCCAATTAAATTTAATTACTAACAATATAATTTAATCGGCATCTTGATATTCCATTAGCCCTTCCACTTAACTTATTTGATCGCCGGATAATCAAATCCACCTACAAGGTTTGGACCGGTCAAAACTTATAAGCTTCCTTAAGAGGGTATCGTCAATCCAGATCTTTCAGGACGTAGATTCGGTCAATAATTAATATTTACCATATAAATAATATTACTATCCAACTGATCGGAAATATAGACCTATATAAGATCGTACCCTCGAATGAATCAAAATAACGAATATTAAACATATGCATATCAATAATTATTTTAGAATTAAGAGAGTAAGCACTATTCATAATAATTATGGAGTGTGAATTAATTTATATAGTCAGCATAAAATTAATTATCTCAAATGTCTCATTCAATACACACAAAGTGTACTGGCACAGAGAGTCGAAATAATAGACGACACTATTATCTATTACTCGTAACCAAGACAGGCCTACTAAAACATTGTGCCACAGTCATACTAATGATATGTCCTTTCCATCTAAACTGTGAGCATAAAATTTATATTCTGCAATAACTTAAAATTTGATCTTCTGTGTGCAAGTCGTACTCTGCACACCAGAATAAATACTATATAGAATATCGAACATCAATGTATAACATTAAAGAAATGATACACATACATTGCTCATAAAGATTCTCATAAAATGGAAAATTAATTTTATTTAAATAAAATTAAATACTAAAAACATAGTTTTCAGTATACTAACCCTAACAATCTCCCACTTATACTCAAAACCATGCTGTCATACATTTGACTCCCATGCCCTCTACGTGATTATCAAAAGTCTAAGCCAGTAAGCTCTTTATAACAGATCTGCAAGGTTGTCTCTTCATGTAAGCTCTATGCCTAACTTGAAATCTGAGTCTTTGTACCCAAAGGTACTAGACTGTTTTCCTGGTAAACCAACATATAATCCTTAATTCTTTTCAGGTACTTGATTATATTTTTTACCGTAGTCCAATGCTCCTGCCCTGGGTTAGACTAATATCTGCTAACTATGCCAACAACAAAGCAGATATCGGGTCTAGTGCAAAGTATAGCATACATGAGGCTTCCTACTACCTAACCATAAGGAACCGCCTTCATTTTCTCTATCTCATCAGGTGTCAAAGGACACTGATCCTTTGATATAGTGATTCCATGCCTGAAATGGAAAAATCCTTTCTTAGAATCATGCATGCTAAAACGAGCAAAGATATCATCGATATACTTTTCTTATGATAAGCCCAACATCCTTTGTTTTCGATCTCGCGTGAGCTTGATTTCTAGGATGTGACTGGCTTCACTCAAGTTCTTCATATTGAACTGCCCAGATATCTATACATAACCGTACTTTAATCGTAGATAATGCCCCCACATTGTTTTCGATGAGCAAAATATCATCTACATAAAGTATTAGAAAGATCACCACTCTTTTGTCATGCTTTTTGTACATACAGGACTTATTCGGACTCTAATCAAAATCATAAGACTTAATGGCTTGATCAAACCTAGTGTTCCAAGACCTTGATACCTGCTTAAGTTCATAAATGGATCTCTTAAGCATACACAACTTGTGTTTCTGGCCGTTTGTAATGAATTTATCTAGTAGTATCATATAGAGACTTTCGTTAAAGAAAGCTGTCCTGACATTCATTTTCCATATTTGATAGTCAAAATGAGCAGTAATGAATAAGAGAATTCGAACAGACTTAAGCATGGCAACCGGTGAAAAGGTTCTTCATAATCGATCCCTTCTTTCTTAGTGAAGCCTTTAGCAACAAACCTAGCTTTAAAGGTTTTAACCTTTCCATCTGCTCCACTCTTCTTCTTGCAAATCCACTTACATCCAATGGGTTTTATCCTTACTGGTGGTTCTATAAGTTCCCGATCTGATTGGAATACATAGATTCTATCTCTGAATTTATTGCCCTTTACCAAAGATCTACATTATTTTCCTAAAGTGCTTCATTGTAGTTACAGGGTTCGGTATCTAATTCTACCAGGATCTTGTGGAAGGACTCTCCCTAGAACATATACCGATCAAGTTGATGAACAGTGCTCCCACTACGACGAGGCACTACTTGTGTCTGTGTACTAGCAGTAACACATTGTGCAGAATCTAAACCCTGTGCATTAGCACTCTGTTCTTGATTTATACATGTCCCGATAATCCTTTCACTACGATGAGATAATGGAATATCAGTGACTTGTTCTTCCGTTCTACTGGTATTTTCTCTAAGTTCTTCTAAAATAATGCTGCTTTTGGGCCTGTGATCCATAATATAATTCTCTTCCAAGAATCGGGCATTGGTGCTAAAAGTGATCTTTTGACCCTTAGGATTATAAAATAGTCCACCCTTTGTTCCTTTGGGATGCCCCACAAAGAAACAGACTTCGATCATCGATTTTAACTTACCCTCGTTCCCTTTCAGCACATGTGTTGGACACCCCTAAATTCGAATGTGTTTCAGACTAGGCTTACGCCTGGTCCACAATTCCATGGGAGTAGAAGATACTGACTTAGAAAGTACTAAGATCATAATGTAAGCCGTTGTCTCAAACGCGAGTCCCCAAAATGAATTGCGTAAACCTGAATAAATCATCATGGACCTTACGATCTATATAAGAGTCCTACTCCTTCTTTCTGCTACACCATTATGTCACACCCCGTTCCCCGGGCATGTCGGGACATATGTAACTATAAATAAGGGACATATTCTAGCCGAATATTCATAAATTTATAAGGTAACTATTACATCATTAATCGTTTAGAGTTTGTTCAAAATACTTAATAATTACAGTCATCTAGAAAGTTTCAACAAAATTTACAATATGCTCATGGAAAACTGAACAAAAGATTCAAAAATAGACAACTTACATGTTCAAGCTGCGTTGTTGGGGTTTACCGGCTCCTGCCACACTCCCCCTTCTTCGTAGTCTTCTTCCTCAATGAACACGCCTTCCTCAAACTGTTCTTCTTCTTCACCTGTGGCACAAATGCCATGAGCCAGAGCCCAGAAGCAAATTTCCTAAACCGTCTAACAAACTTATGACAAGATATTCTACAGTACATATCGTATAACACCCAATGCAAATTTAAGGAAACAGAGTTATAGGCAAACTATTATTTTCAACAGTATGAACACATATAAGAATAGGAGTGTGAGTGCGTGATGCAGATGAATGCAATGCAAATGCCTAACCCCAAGTACTTCCAGAACAGCATCATGAATTTCACGCCGGGAATTACAGAGTAGACTTGATGGTATATTGATTACTTAACATATCCTAGCCTCGTTGCGAAAAGTGAACGCTCACCTTGGCTACATGCCTCAACCGTTTTACTCAATGGCAACGGCGCGCAGGGGGGGGCAACCAGTTTTATCCATCCTTATCCGGACCAACCGATCCCAAATTAAGTACTAAGATGCTCATTAAGCATCAACCCAAAGTCTAATTAAAGCTAGTGACGATCCCATGGTGCCTAAATCTCCCTTTTTTAATAAAAATCTCCAATTTAATATCACATCTGGCAACCAGGGACGCCCTAGATCCACAACCACTGAATAATTGATTTCCATGTTACCCAACTAAATCGAAAGATACGAATGGAACTCTGATAACCCAAGATGAAATGGAGAAATGCCCATGACGTGCAATATGCCTTTCATGTGCAATTAATCGTTGCATGGTATATAAACATGGCATGGCACATGGTACAACTTGCTAAAATATTAAGTACAAGCATGTGAAGCATAACCACTATTTAAGCAACATAGACTCAAACCATTGGCATGAGTTCACCTCATTAAAAGCGTCATTTTCATGCACTAATTACTTGCAAAGTTTGTATAAGGTTCACATATTCAAGTCTCATAAGTAACACACCATTCAAACACTTAGCCAATTTTAGGTACAAGTTTAATTGCTAGTTTTAAAGTTGGGACAGTGTTTCAGCGCACATAGACATTGATTTACTTTTTCAAAATTTTTACACCAATGTGATAATAATATTTCCTACGTTCATGTTTGTCACTAATACTAGATCCTAAGGCACGGGGGTCATTTATTTTAACTAAGTAAAAACGGTTCAGCAATTTACAGAGAAATACATAGGAATTGAACCTCTGTTGGACACTGTTTTGGGGCATCAATTCAAGGGATATGGCTCTTATTTTTGGTGGCGTTCAAGTTTAAGGTGCCCCCTATAAGTTTCATGTTTTGAGTTAGGTAAAGTTATTTGGAAAATGTTCAAGAATTTGGAAAATTTATAAAATGGGTTCAGTTAGCCTAAAAAGGGTCAGCAGAGTGTTTTTAACAGAGAATGTTTAAAACCTTTGGGTTATCAACCGAGAGTATTTTGGTCTACTTTTTTGTCAATATTTAGTTTAATATGTTAGCTACATTTTTCATGTTTACCACCTTCGGATTTGGCTTCTAAAAAGTTAGGTCTTGGTTCTCACAAACATGTGTGACAGAGAGGTCTGTTAGTTACTAAACCTTAACAGTGACTTTGGGAAGGCTTGTGACCTATTAATACTTCATATCTTTCACTCATATTTGGTGGAAAAAAAGATAAATATGTCTTCTACAAGTTTCATGTTTTGAAATAAGCCCGGTTCTTACTCTAACTTTGGGTTGCTAGGTCTGCAACTCCGAATGGTCAAAATCTGACACTCTTTGGTAAAAATGAGATATCAGGAGTTCTACCCACCGAAATCACTTCAAACCAATTTTGTATGAAAGATAACTCAAAAATTTAAATCTATACATATAAATTACATTAAGAACACTTTTTTACATTTAGTTATGATGATTTAAAATTGATGGAAGAAAGTGAGTTAGTCCCGAAAATCAGGCTACTTAGGGTTTTGGTTGCTTCGCTTATGTTGTGTACATTTTTGACATGTTTTCTTTGCATACATGTTATAAACTCATATAAACCAAAACTCCAGAATACACACAAGCCATAAAACTTAAAAACATACGCATGCAAGCTCATACAAAACACAATCTTACACAAATAGCTTATGTTCTACTCGTATGACGCCTTCTTGACTCATTCTTTGTTTTATTTTATTAGGGTTTGTTATAGAGATGGATTGTGCGGTATCTTAGGGGAGAATATCAGAGGGTTTGAAGGAGTTTCTTACCTTAGTTGAAGCTCAAATGGTTAGAAGAGGGTAGGACTTAGCTCGGTAGCACCTTCCTTGGATTTTTCTTCCTTCCTTCTTCCTTCTTCTTTTCTTCTCCTCTCCTTCTTCTTGAAAACACTTGGAAAACTCTTGGTTTCTCCCTCTAACTCTCTCTCAGCCGAATGTGTATATGGGAGAAGAGTGTTTGGGTGTATTTTTATAATAAAAACTTTAATGGAGGTTAATTATTGCATGTAAGTAATTTTTTGAATTTTCTTGAATTTTGATTGGTTGCATGAGAGGTGGACTTCTTTTAAGAATTGCAAAATCAGATTTTTGCAGCTTGGGGATTCGGCTGCGGCTGTTCGGGGAAGAGAAATCTAACCTTGTATTTATTTTGGGGTTTAAATTATATTTTAGTACTATTTTGTGAAGGATAATGTATAAAATATTAATTTTATGTATGTTTTTGGTATCTAAACCAACAAAAATCTATTATATTAATGTATTTATAATTTATTTAGTCTTTTCATGATTTATCGCAATTTTGATAGTAATTAATTAAATAGGTGTAGGCTTTTAAGCTAAATTAAGTTAGTTTGACTAGAATTGGCTTTTTGACTTATTTATTGTGTAAAACTTTAAATAATTATTTTTTTTCTTTTTTTGACCTATATTATTATATTTGTATGTATATTACTTGTATAAAAAGTATTAGGTCGAAATAATACTTTATTTATACATTTGTTTCTCATTTTTAAGTTTAAAAAGGTAAAAAGTAGCTTTTTGGGCACAAATTCCTAGGTGGCCGGCCATGTAAGGGCATTTTGGTCATTTTTATTGTTATTTTGTATTTTATTAATTAATTGTATATAAATATATAATTTTGAGTGTCCATATGTTAAATTTTAGATTTTTTGAGACTTTTTGCTGTACTAGAGGTAAAATGGTCATTTTACCTTAATTATGAGAATTTTTTAATTTTTAATTTAATATTTTATTTTATTTACTTAATTTAAGTTATTCTGAGACTTTCCTGAGTACTAGGGTCTTGCCTCTTAGTATTTGGTCTCTTTTAGGGTTTTTGGGTCATTTTGGGTTACTTTAGGTTTTTCCTTGTTCATGTGGCGACCTAAGTTCTTATCATCTATCTGTCGCTAATACTAGGGTTTTAGCCGGGTTATTATAATCTACCCCCTAAAACAAATTTCATCCTCGAAATTTCATATCGTACCTTAATCTGCGAACAATTGGGGGTGACTTGTTCTCATAGCTTCCTCCCGCTCCCACGTGGATTCTTCAATCCCGTTGTGCTTCCAATGAAATTGAACAAGCGAAATGGTCTTGCCTCGAAGAATCTTGTCTCTTTGATCGATAATCCTCATTGGTTGCTCTTCAAACGTGATATCCTCATCAACATGTAGATCCTTCCAATCCAGAATGTGGGTAGGGTCAGGTTCATACTTCCTTAGCATTGATACATGGAATACGTTATGAACGTTGGCAAGTTGAGGTGGTAAAGCCAGACGATATGCCACTCCCCCAACCTTAGCTTGAATCTCGAACGGTCCAATATATCTTGGAGTTAGCTTCCCTTTCTGACCGAAGCGTATCACCCCTCTTCGTGGTTGAATCTTCAGGAATACATGGTCTCCTACTTCAAATCGTAGCGGCCTTCATCATTGATCTGCATAGCTCTTTTGTCGGTTCTGTGCGGTGGTTATCCATTGCTGAATGAGTCGAATCTTCTTGGTGGTCTCTTGCACTATGTCCGGTCCAAGAAGTGTGTTTTCTCTTCCTTCGGTCCAACAAACTGGCAAACGGAGCGGTCTTCTGTAGAAGGCTTCAGATGGTGGCATGCCAATGCTGAATTGATAGCTGTTGTTGTAAGCAAACTCGATTAATGGTAAGTGTTTCTCCCAGTATCCGTTGAAGTCCATGACGTAGGCTCGAAGCATGTCTTCCAGTGTCTGGATTGTATGTTCAGATTGCTCATTAGTCTATGGGTGAAAGGCGGTGCTGAAACAAAGCTCCATTCCTAAGGCAGTCTGCAAACTATGCCAGAATCATGAGGTAAAACGCAGATCTCGATCTGACACGATGGACAACAGAATTCCATGAAGACGTATGATTTCTCGAATGTACTTCTGACTTAGGGTTTCCAATTTCTTAGAAGTTCGAACTAGTAGGAAGTATGCTAATTTGGTGAAGCGATCTACGATTACCCAAATGGAGTCGTGCCCTGCTGGCGATCTCGGTAATCCAGAGACAAAATCCATAGTAACGTGTTCCCACTTCCATTGAGGTATCTCCAGGGGTTGGAAAATCCTCCTGGTCTTTGGTCCTCGGCTTTAACTTGCTGGCAGGTAAGGCATTTGGCCACAAAACTTGCTACATCTTTCTTCATACCATTCCACCAATACTGCCTCTTCAAATCATGATACATCTTTGTCTCTCCGGGGTGGATAGCAAAAAGTGACTGGTGATGCTCCCTCAAGATATCTCTTCTAGTATTCTCAACATTAGGTACGAAAAGTCATACTTGGTAGGTCAATTGTCCAAGCTTGTTGACTATCCATCCTGGTTTTGATTCTTCTGCAATTAGCTGCCTTCGGATAAATTCAGATTCCTGGTTATACTTTTGGGCTTCCACGACTCATTGATGGAGATTTATTGATGCCACCGTTAAACAAAAACAACTTCTGTCCTCTGATTCTATTAGTTGAAATCAAAATTCGTTGAGTGTTCCCATCATCTTCCATTCCCTTGAGGCCATACTAGCAATCGTGCTCCGCATTTTTTGGCTAAGGGCGTCGGCCACCATGTTAGCCTTGCTTGGGTGATAGGCTAATGTAAACTGGTAATCTTCTAAATATTCTATCTAGTGACGCTGCCTCATATTAAGATCCTTTTTGGGTGAACAGGTACTTCAGACCTTTGTGACTGGTAAAAGCTCGAATCGTTCTCCATAGAGGTAATGTTTCCATAACTTAGTGCAAACACCACTGCTGCAAGTTTCAGGTCGTGAGTAGGGTAATTTTGCTCATGTGGTTTCAATTGTCTTGATTCGTAGGCTACCGCCTTACCATTCTGCATTAGTACACATCCTAGACCATCCTTTGATGCATCATAATACACCGTATACCCAACCTCTCGTTCGGATATGATAAGGATCAGGGCACTGGTAAATCTCTTCTTGAGCTCTTGGAATGGTACCCCACACTTATCATTCCACTCAAACTTCACCCCTTTTTGCATTAATCTGGTCATTGGGTGTGCCAACATCGAGAAATCCTGGATAAATCTCTGGTAATATCCTGCTAGTCCAAGGAAACTACGAACTTCGAAAACATTCCGAGGTGGCTTCCACTCCAAAACAGCTTCTACTTTAGCGGGGTCCACAGCTATTCCTTTCTTAGACACTACGTGTCCCAGACATTTCACTTCGTGCAACTAGAACTCACACTTGCTTGCCTTAGCAAAGAGTTGTGACTCTCTTAACTTTTGCAAGACAATTCTCAGATGCTGCTCATGCTCTTCTTCAGATCGGGAGTATACAAGGATGTCATCTATGAAGATTACCACAAACTGGTCGAGGTAAGGCTGAAAGAGTTTATTCATCAAACTCATGAAAACTCCTGGGGCATTGGTTAAACCACAGGGCATGACCACGAATTCATAATGTCTGTATCGGGTTCTAAAGGCTGTCTTCGGTATATCCTCCTTCTTGGCGAACAGTGTTGGCGCTCCCCATGGCGAATAAAACCTTTGCTGAGTAGTTCTTGGAGGTGGATCTTCAATTCTTTCAGTTCGGTGGGTGCCATGCGGTAGGCTGCAATCGAAATCGGTGCGGTTCCAAGCGAAAGTTCTATCGTGAACTCGATCTCACGATGCGGGGGTAATTCGGGGAGTTCTACCGAGAATACGTCTTTGTATTCGCACACTACTCGGGGTAACTCGGGGGTTGACGAGATGTTCATGCTAGCAAGTAGACACGTTAACTTCCCTACGAAATTACTCGATTTGCTATCCTTCACATTACTCAGGGTCAAATCTCACATCATTCTCCTTGGATTCGTACAGTAGTGCCGTCTTCCGCTTGCGCCCATATTTTCCTTTGTCGACAGTCGATGATAGCATGGTGTCCCGATAGCTAGTCCATTCTAAGGATTACATCGTAGCCATTGAAATCCATGACTCGTAGGTCGCAAGTCATAGGGGTACTGGTTATTCGTAACGTGCAGGCTTTACTGACAGTCTACTCGGATTTGATTTCCTAAAGGTGTGACGACACTTAGGGTTTGTTCGAATACCTCGGGTTCTAAGAGCAAGTACTTCACACAATCTAGAGATATAAAAGAATGGGATGCTCCAGAATCAAACAGCACTTTCACTAAGGTGTTGAACAATACGAACATACCTTGTATGACTTAGGTATTCTCCAGTTCTTCCTATAGTGCAAAGATGCGGCCTCCCATTGGTCGATTCCCATTATTATTTTTGAGATTTCTAGCCTTCTGTCCATTGCCCAAGCCTCCTTGGGGTCTCTGATTTTTATTAAGCGGTGGTCTTCCTCTTCCATTTTGCTGCTGAATAGCTGGCCTGGCGACCTGGACTTGTTGCGGGAATCTAGGCTGCTGGGTCTGAAGTTGCCTCCACTGTTGGGGTTGATTGTTCAGATTCTTTTGTGTGAGGTGTGGGCACTCATACCTCCTGTGTCGTAGTTGGCGGCATTCGAAGCACCTCACAGATGTCGTAGGGGGTTCTCTAGGTCGTCCTTGTTATTACTCTCGGTAATACGGTTTCCTGGGGATAAACACCTGGTTGCTCCTCACCAGTCCTCCAGAGCTAGTACTTCCTTTCTTCTGGTTCCATGTCTTTCTGGAGTCAGCTTGATCTGTCTCGGCTAGTAGGGCTGCGCGTACTACCTGGGTATAGGTGGGGAGTTGCAAGCAAATCACTCTTGCTCAGATAGATGGCTCCAAGCCCCATTCGATCTTTCGAACCTTAGATTCTTTGTCTGGTACGATGGTCGTGACAAAGCAGCTTAACTCCTCGAAACGGTTCACATACTGCATTACTGTTATTGTCCCTTGCTTAAGCTCCAAAAATTCTTAGATTTGCCCTTGACGCAAAGGGGCTGGGAAATATTTCTCCAAAAATAGACTTTTAAATTGCTCCCACGTCAGAGTCGCTACCTTCTGGGTATTGGTGATCATAGTCCACCAATGATCGGCTTCTCCTTCTAGCAGATGGGCAGCTGAGGCTACTCGATCGGTCTCATCCTGGACTCCCATTGAGTTGAACAGTTTCTTGACTGCTCTCAGCCATTCCTCTACCTCCCTCGGTTCTACTCCCCCTCGAAATGTCGGGGCTCGTTGCCTCCCTAACTCTGATCGAAACCAAGCTCGGTCACATACGTGCGGGTGATTGATGCTGGCGACCAATTCTCGTAGCACTTGAGCTAGGTCCAGTGCCTCATCGTTGGTGGGTCCGTTGGCTTGTCGGTGATTTGGTCTTCTACCTGCCATTCTAGAATAAAAGAAAAGAGTGTTGCGATTCTAGGAGTTATTTCAGTTCTTAATTGTTTATTATGGGTTGGAATTTTATAGAGTTAGGTTAACAATTATAGAATTGCTTATGGAGATTTTGACATCAAAGGTCTGTATTTCATTTCAACTCATAGTCAATACAAGTTTGTCAAGTTCACACAGCACACATACAATTTTCAAATCAAAAGGAAAAGTACAAGGCCATCACGCTAACATCTAAACAAACATGTGGATTAAAATGGTGAACAATCGACTCGCATTCCCAGGTTGCCTCGATAATGTTGTAGCAACGCCACTGCTCCTCAACGTGCCAAACTCTATTCGGCCCCATCTGTACTCTGTTGGTTATGGCGATCGGAGTCTCTAGGTATGTCTTGGGGTCGTCGAAGTTGATGGCCGGATCATACAGGTTGATGATTTCTCTCTCATCTATCAGCCTCTGGTACTACATCCACCCTATGGTCAGCTCATCCCCCATTCGCGTCTTGAACTCGGGAGGAAAGTCTAAGTGATAAAGTCATTAGCTGTACTTTTTGATTGCACGTACTGGCCCTAGGTAGCGCCGGAAGGCCTTCGATTTTCTCCACATGCACATGTGATCCGGATAGATCCTGGCATACACGCGATCCCCTACATAGAAGCCTTGGCACTCCGAGCGACTATAGTAAATGGTGGTATCCGCTGCTTCGTCTTCATCGGACTTGGGTAGTGGCGCCTCAAACAGATCATATGGGAATTCAATCGCCATTTCTTCTTTTTTGTCATCATCCCCGTCCTCTTCGTCATTAGCATCAAATTCTTCCTCGTTTGGCTCTTCGTCTATCTCCATCTTATCACCCTCGTCATCTGCGTTAGCCTGCTATTCCTTCGGAAAAATCCACACTAAAGGGACAACGTCAATTGGTTCTTGCTCCTCTATAGGTAGCTCCTCCGGGTCCTCTTCTGGATCTGAATCTTCAGGTTCCGGTCCTGCCCATGGTTTTCCTACTGGTTCTGCGTCGGACGCCATCCTAAGAAAGGAAAGATAGAGAAAATTTCTAAGGTAAAGATTTTAAGTTATTAAAATTATAAGTGATAAATTAGTAGTACAGACATTCTACAGAGTTTCTATACAATAGAATTCGTAATCTCCCATTTCCCAAGGCCTGGAGGTTCACTAAACCGAGGCTCTGATACCAACTGTGACACCCTGTTCTCCGGGCATGTCAGGACAGATGTAACTATAAATAAGGGACATATTCTAGCCGAATATTCATAAATATATAAGGTAACTATTACATCATTAACCATTCAGAGTTTGCTCAAAATACTTAATAATTACAGTCATCTAGAAAATTTCAATAAAAGTTATAATATGCCATGGAAAACAGAATAAATGATTCAAAAATAGACATCCTATGTCTTCAAGATGTGTCGTTGGGGTTAACCGACTCCTGCCACACTCCCCCTTTCTTCGTAGTCTTCTTCCTCAACGAACACGCCTTCCTCGAATTATTCTTCTTCTTCACCTGTGGCACGAATGCCATGAGCCGGAGTCCAAAATCAAATTCCTTAAACTGTCTAACAAACTCACGACAACATATTCTACAAGACAAACTATTATTTTCAACAATATGCGTAACGACCCGGTACAGACCCTAGTTGTAACAACTCAGTTAATAATGACCCGTGTAAAGACCCAACCCAAATCATAATATTAGTGATGGATAGTCCACAAGGCTATAGAACACGAAAGAAGTTCAAAACCCTAACTCGAATTGAAAACGCTAAGTTCGGCCCGAAAATCCTAAAAAGGTCAAAAACTCAAGCAACAAAACCTTAACACCCGGAGAGTCTCCTAACATTCTAAATGAAGTAAATATTATGAAATAATAAATTAAAAATAAAAAATTCTCACAAATAGGATAAAATGACCATTTTACCACTAGTACAGCAAAAAGCTGTAAAAATCTAAATTTTGACATATGTATCCCCTAAATCAAGGATTTAAGTATAATTATGTAGTAAAAGATAAATTAACATTAAAATGCCAAAAATGCCCCTTAGTGGCCGACCACCTTGGAGGATGTGCCAAAAAGTGACTTTTTTTTCTTCTTTTTAACTTTAAATGATGAGAAATGCAATAATGAAACATTATGATAATCCCAAACTTATTGAACAAGTAATATACCTAATAATATAGTGTTATAATTCAACAAAAGCAAACAAATTATTATTGAAGTTCATACACAACAAAATAAGTCAAAAAGCCCTATATTGTCAAAATAACTTAATTTGACTTAGAAGACTACATTTATTTAATCAATTGCTATAGAAATTATGATAATACATGAAAATACTATATTTACCATAAACATATTAATATAATAGGTCTCAGTAGAAAAAAAAATATCAAAAAAATACATCAAATTAACTTTTAATGCATTTTCTTGCATAATATGGGCACACAAACCGAGGCAAACTCCCTGATTGATGGTAATCAGATTTTTTGTCCCCCAATCAGCCCCTTAGCTACATCTAGCTTCCCCATATCTGATTTTAGCCCACAAAAGGATCAAATTAATTCAAATCAAACTCAAATCACATTTAATGGAATGAAGAAAAGGAAATTTCCTGTGTACTTCTTGTCCCCCATGTGCTCCCTATTCTCCTCCTATTTAAACTAATCCCAAACACCTCTTCTCTCCTTCAAAATTTCGTGCATATAGAGATAGAAAGAGTGGGTTGAGTGTTTTTGAGGGTTTGAGAGAAGAAAGAAGAAGAAGAAGAAGAAGGAGGGGTCCAAAAAAAATGGGGTCTTTGGAGACCATGGTTTTAAATGTAAATCCTAATCTATTCTCCACCATCTTTTGATCTCCCAAATATGTAAGTAAAACCTCTAAACCTTGTATCTAATATCCCTCAAACCATATCTCCAACACACCCCTTAAGCCCCACAAAAATCGAGAACCGAAATCAAACCGAAAAGGCGTCGTAGTTGGAATTTAGGGGCTGTTATGTTTGTGAATGTTATGAGATGTTGTTGTATGTTGTTATCTTTGATATTTATGACATATAAGTGTGATGGAGCCTTAATATTAAATTTATAATCACAAGCATGCAAAGAAATGGAACAAAAACATGACATGACACAAGTAGAAAACCTAAACCCTAAGAGGCTTGATTTTCTAGAACTTTGATGTTTCTGCCCTGAGATTTGAAATATCATAACTCAATGTAGAAAATTTATCTAAGCATGATGTTTGTGCCCAGGGTTATACTTTCTTGTTATCTTTCACCCAAAGTTGGTTTCAACTCATTTGCATAACCAAAACTCAAGATATTGTAATTTTACCAAAGTGTGTCATTTCTGACCAGTCAACAGTACTGATTTGAGAACCGTAGTTTAGAGTGTGATCCAAACTTTGGTCAAAACATGAAAGTTGTATATAACATGTATATATATCTATCCACCAAAAATAAGAACAAAATATTGAAGATCGATAGGTCAACATCCCTTTGAAAATCTCTGTTGATTTTCAGCCCTCGAGGAACATTCTGTCACATATTTTTATATGGCCCAAAACCCCTATTTTTAGTGATCTATTACAAAAGTGGTCTACATGAAATTTGTATCTGACAAATTGATATATTTTCTGCCCAAAAACCAGACCTTAAATCCGTGGGATGGTACCCCAAAACCGTTTTAAACCCTCTGTCCAAAACCGTCTCTGCTGAGTTTTGGTGGCTGACAGAACCCACTTTTTAAAATTGCCAAAAAGACTAACTTGTTTCAAACAACTACCATTATCTCTAAACATGAAACATGTAGGGAACTTGTTAAAATAGAACATACTAGAAAATGGGCTCATTTTGACTTCATTTGATACCCCAAAACCAAGAACAACGAAGCTAGTTTTTGGTAAAAATCTGGAGTAAATGTTGAACCATTTTTGCTTAGAATGAAATGTTCACCCCTTTGCCTTAGGTTTTGGCCTTAGTGATAAACATGAGAATTGTAGGATATATTTTTATCTAAATGGTGTTTAAAAATCATAATTTAATTCCAAGTCTGGATGCCCCAAAACTTTGTTTCCCCTATTAATTTAATTCTTAATTTTGGCCCTAAAAGTTGTTAAGTGTGATTCGAACAGCCTTTGCCATGAAGCCCGAGTTTCTGTATGATGACTTATTTGAATTAGTTGATTAGTGTTTCAAATGAATGTATGATGATCTAGAACCCCTGCTGTTATATTGTATCATATCTTGAGAATTGTAACCTGTGCTTCACATATATGTACCTTATGCATTGCGCGTTATACCTTGAACTTTGCCATGCTAGTTGATGCCATACTATGAATTATTGCACTTGATATCAATGGTATACATTATTGACATTGTCACTTGCATCCTGGCATATTGGAGTCCATCTGTGTAAACCGTTGTTGGGATGGGCTGTGTTGAGATTGTCATTCTTGGTTCTGTATCTAGGGCGTCCCTGGTTGCCATTTTTCAAAATATTTTGGGATGTATTCCCCTTGTATACTCTGGGTTCGTCCCCGGTGTTTAAAATGGTTTATGGATACTGTTGGGCACCATGGGTTCGTCGCTAGCATTATGGTTTTGATAGCTCGAACTTTGGGTAAGTTCTGAGACAGCCCAATTATGGCGGTCCTAAATCCCTCATATTGGTACTTTGTATATGTGAACGTTTCTTAAAATCTCTTAGACTTTGGGTTGACACCGGCGCATCACGAGTCTTAAGGTGGGACTTGTTGGCATGAATAGGGGTGGCAGAATATATAATTGGTTAGTGGCCCGCCCCCACGCCGTTGCCATTGAGTAAAATAGCTATGGCATGAAGCCCGATGACATATTTACTATTCGCAACGAGGCGCGATGATGGCTTTGCTGATTAAAGTCCCATGAAGTCTACTCTGGTGATTCCCGGTGTGGAATTCCTATTTCTTATCTGGGTGCATTTGGGTTGGGCATCTGCATTTCGTATACACATGATTATTTACTTGTCTGCTATCCTGTCATAAATTTGTTTGTCTTCTTGACTATAAACTGTACTGGGTGTTATGTGGTATGTGTTGCGGTGAATTTTGTGTCGTGAAATTAGTTAGAAGGTTAGAGTGTTTTGCTTCTGGGCCTTGGCTCATGGCATTCGTGCCACCGGTGAGGAGGAGTTCTTGGAGGAAGTCATCTCAGAGGGAGAAGAAGAGTTTGAAGAACAGGGTGAGTCTCAAGAGCACACAAATCCAGCTGATACATTCTAAGAAGTTGAAGCTTCTGCTTCTGTTTTTATATTCAGATTTCTTGTGTTTAGTGTAATTGTTGAAATTTCTTGGTGAAACTGTAATATTTAAGTACTTTGAACAGTTCAGAACTCCTTTATGATGTAATAATTAACGTATATAAATATAAATAAATGGCTAGAATAATCTTTTATTTATATTTATGTATGTTCCGACGTGCCCGGAGGATGGGGCGTCACAGTATGAGCACATATGAGAACAGGAGTGTGAGTGCGTGATGCAGATAAATGCAATGCAAATGCCTAAACCCAAGTACTTCCAGAATAGCGTCATGAATTTCACACCGGAAATTACAGAGTAGACTTGATGGTATATTGATCACTTAACCTATCCTAATCTCATTGCGAAATGTAAATGCTCGCCTTGGCTTCATGCCTCAACCGTTTTACTCAATGACAACGGCGTGGGAGAGGGCCAACCAATTTTATCCATCCTTATCTAGACCAGCCAATCCCACATTAAGTACTAGGATGCTCATTAAGCGTCAACCCAAAGTCTAATTAAAGCTAGTGACGATCCCATGGTGCCTAAGTCCCCCTTTTATAATAAAAACCTCCAATTTAATATCGCATCTAGCAATCAGAGACGCCCTAGACCCACAACCACTGAATAATTGATTTCCATATTACCCATCCCAATTGAAAGATACGAAGGGAACTCCGATAAGCCAAGATGAAATGGAGGAATGCCCATGACGTGAAATATGCCTTTCATGTATAATTAATCGTTGCATGATATATAAACATGACATGGCACATGGTATAACTTGCTAAAATATTATGTACAAGCATGTGAAGTATAACCACTATTTAAGCAACATAGACTCGAACCATTGGCATGAGTTCACCTCATTAAAAGCATCATTTTCATACACTAATTACTTACAAAGTTCGTATAAGATTTACATACTCAAGTCTCATAAGTAACACACCATTCAAACACTTAGCCAATTTTAGGTACAAGTTTAATTGCTAGTTTTAAAGTTGCGACAGTGTTTCGAAGTACTTAGAAATTGATTTAATTTTTGAAAATTTTACACCAATTAGATAACAATATTCCCTACAACTTTCATGTTTTCCACTAATATTAGATCCTAATGAACGGGGGTCATTAATTTTATCTAAGTAAAAATGGTTCAGCAATTTACAGAGAAATACATAGGAATTGAACCTCTGTTGGCCACTGTTTTGGGGCATCAATTCAAGGGATATGGATCTGATCGTTGGTGGAGTACTAGTTTAAGGTGTCCCCTACAAGTTTTATGTTTTGAATTAGGGCAATTTATTTGGAAAAAGTTCAAGATTTTGGCTAATTTATAAAATGGGTTCAGTCAACCTAAAAAGGGTCTGCAGGGTGTGTTTTTAACAGAGAATGCTCAAAACCTTTGGAGTATCATCCGAAGGTATATTGGGCTTATTTTTGTTCAATATTTAGTTTAATATGTTAGCTACATTTTTTATGTTTACCACCTTTGGATTTTTCTTCTAAAACGTTAGGTTTTGGTTCTCACAAATATATGTGATAGAGAGGTTTGTTAGTCACTGAACCTTAACAGTGACTTTGGGAAGGATTTTTACTGATCAAGACTTCTTATTTTTGGCTCATATTTGGTGGAACGAAATATCAATATGTCTGCTACAAGTTTTGTGTTCTGAATTAAGCTCGGTTCTTAATCTAACTTTGGGTGTTTAGGTCTGTAACTCAGAGTGGTCAAGATCTGACACTCTTTGAAAAAAATGAGATATCTGGAGTTCTACCCAACGAAATCACTTCAAAACAATTTGGTGTGCAAGATAACTCAAAAATATAGATCTGAAAAAAAAATCACTTTAAGACCATTTTTCTACATTTAGTTATGATGATTTAAAGTTGAAGGCTGAAAGTGAGTAAGTCCAGAAAATCAGGCTACTTAGGATTTTGCTTGCTTAGCTTATGTTGTGTATATTTTTGACAAGTTTTCTTTACATGCATGTTATAAACTCAAATGAACCAAAACTCTAGAATACACACAACCCGTAAAACTTTAAAACATACACATGCAAGCTCATACAAAACGCAATCTTACACAAACAACCCATGTTCTACTCCTATAACCCCTTTTTCACTCATTCTTTGTTTTATTTTCTTACGGTTTGTTATAGAGATGGATTGAGGGGTATCTTAGGAGAGAATATCCGAGGGTTTGAAGGAGTTATTTACCTTATTTGAAGCTCAAATGGTTAGAAGAGGGTTGGACTTAGCTTGATAGCACCTTCCTTGGATTTTCCTTCATTCCTTCTTCCTTCTTCTTTTCTTCTCCTCTCCTTCTTGAAAACACTTGGAAAACTCTTGGTTTCTCCCTCTCACTCTCTCTCAGCCGAATGTGTATATGGGAGAAGAGTGTTTGGATGTACTTTTATAATAAAAATTTTAATGGAGGTTAATTATAGCATGTAAGTAATGTTTTGAATTTTCTTGAATGTTGCTTGGTTGCATGAGAGGTGGACTTCTTTTGAGAATTGAAAAATCAGATTTATGCAACTTGGGGATTCGGCTAGGGCTGTTTGGGGATGAGAAATCTGACCTCGTATTTATTTTGGGGTTTAAATTGTATTTTAGTATTATTTTGTGAAGGATAATACATAAAATATTAATTTTATGTATCTTTTTGGTATCTAAACCTACTAAAATCTATTATATTAATGTATTTATAATTTATTTAGTCTTTTCATGATTTTGTCATAATTTTGATAGCAATTAATTAAATAGATGTAGGCTTTTAAACTAAATTAAGCTAATTTGATTAGAATTGACTTTTTAACTTATTTATTGTGTAGAAATTTTAAATAATTATTTATTTGCTTTTGTTGAGCTATATTATTTTATTAGTATGTATATTATTTGTATAAAAAGTATTAGGTCAAAATAATACTTTATTTATATATCTTTTTCTCAGTTTTAAGTTTAAAAAGGAAAAAAGTAGCTTTTTGGGTACAAATTCTTTGGTGGCCGGCCATGCAAGGGTATTCTGGTCATTTTGTTGTTATTTTGTATTTTATTAATTAATTGTATATAAATATCTGATTTTGGGTGTCCATGTGTCAAATTTTAAATTTTTGTAACTTTTTGCTGTACTAGGGGCAAAATGGTTATTTTACCTTAAGTATGGGAATTTTTTGATTTTGAATTTAATATTTTATTTTATTTACATAATTTAAGTTATTCCGAGACTTTCCTGAGTGCTAGGGCCTTGCCTCGGAGTATTTTGTCTCTTTTAGGGTTTCTAGGTCAAAATTAGTAGTTTGGGTTACTTAGGGTTTTCCCTTGTTCATGTGGCGACCTAGGTTCTTATCATCTATCTGTCTCGAATATAAAGGTTTTAGCCGCGTTATTACACATTATGCGGTAGAGTGTCAAGTGCAGTCAATTGGGATGTAATCCCCTCTGATGATAAGTTATCTTTAAACTCTTCAAAGAGGTATTCCCCACTACGATCAGATTGTAATGATTTAATACTTTTACCTAAATGCTTCTCCACCTCCGCGTTGAATTCTTTAAATTTTTTATTGTATTCAGACTTACGGTGCATCAGGTAAATGTATCCATACCTTGAGTAGTTATCAATGAAACTGATGAAGTACTCAGTGCCACCTCTAGCTTGGATTTTCATAGAACCGCATACATCACAATGAACCAGCTCCAAAGGTTCTTTAGCTCTATAGCCTTTATCCGAAAAAGGCCTCTTGGTCATTTTACTTTCTAAGCAAGAATCACAGACTGAAAGTGCCTCAACTTCTAATGACTCAAAAGTTCATCTGCTACTAGTCTGTTTATTCTTTTTAGATTAATATGACCCAAGCGTAACTACCAAAAAAATATTTGGTTCATTAAAAAATGAAACTTTATCTTATATAGTAAATTAGATGTATTATTCATTTCAGTCAGTTTCAATGTAGGAGAGATTAGAGTAATAATATAAAGATCATCCACCAATGTACCAGAATAGATAACCTATTTATTATCCCTAATAACCACAGAGTTATTAAAATAAACCAAATATCCGTCTTTAGCCAATCCAAAAATAAAAACTGTGTTCCTTCTAATGGTAGGTACATAAAGATAATCTCACAATATTAAAACTCAATCATTTCCAAAGTTGAGAGTGACATCTCCTACTACAACTGCTGTTACCTTTGTATTATTACCCATATGCAAGTAAATTGCAGACATGATTAGTAACTCACGTATCTAAACACCAGGTACTGGTAGATAACACCGTTAAACATGTTTCCACAACTAGTGAACAGAAATTGCAGACATGATTAGTGGCTCACGTATCTAAACACCAGGTACCGGTAGATAACACCACTAAACTTGTTACCACAACTAGTGAACAGAAATTACCCTTGTTCTGCTTACTGAGAAATACTAGCCATAGCTTTTTCTAGTGCCGTGTCTAGTTACAGTGAAAATATATGCCTTTCGTCTTTTTCACACTAGTCCATGGCCTACTAACTTCCCTAGAAACCGTGTCTCCTTGTTTCTGAACATTTTTTTTTTCATGCCTTTCGGCCCCGAGGAAGAACTTTTTTCAGAAATAAATACATTTCCTGGTATTGAAGGAATACCATTGGTAATTAAAACTATATCCAAGTTACTTTTTCAGTCAACAAAATTTGGTTCCGTAAATTTATTTTTCTTTGAGTATTGAAGCGGGTTGGTTGAAAGCCATTTTGATCCTGAAAATCACATAATTAAAAGAATTGTTAATTATGATGAGTAAAACTTTATATTTATTTTAATTTGATTTACTCTACTATTTTAAAATTAATTTGCCAACAGCGTGTTAACCTGAGAATAGCATGTCTCGTTCGGGGGACGTCTACTATTCTTCATAAGGCTAGACGGGCCAATTTATTTTAATTTTACTATCTAGACAACTGACCTTACCAAGTAAAATTAAATTGTTAACATAGCTTCGGTCTAGTACATAATAGCTGTGACTCAGTTGGAGAGGATACTATTATATACAATTAAGTGTTAACCATCACCTAATTCCAAATCAATCACTTCGCAGTGAATCCTTTAGTTGAAGAGGTGATCCACACTAACAATTATTCAGAATTATCCTTAAAGGAGGTTTGAACTGACGATACCGCAATTAATCTATCTGTTGAGAAGGAAGGCCTTACTGCCAACACGCAAAATTTAGTTACATCGCCTACAAAGTGGTGATAGAGACCACTGGATTTATCTATGAATAAATTTTCTCTCCCACTTAGATTTTTAAAATATTTTTGAGGGTTATAAAATTTTATTTAATTAAAATAAATTTATTAATTTCAAAAATTATACGATCTGAAAGAATCAAATATCTTTCCGTGTATACAATTTCAAAAATTTTGATTTGCCAAACTATCTTTTCGTGTTTAAATGCGTAACAAATAAAATTTAATAAATGCACTGTTTTTCCTTCAGCTTTTCAGCTAAAATAGCGATTAAAGATATTTATTTATTTTATTTTTCGTCCTGCATTTTTTGAAATATAATAATTTATTTCGATTAAATATTTTTTTATTTAATTAATTCAAAATTTGGAATTAATTCTCATATTTTTCAAAGATATCCAATTTAAAAAAAATATCTTAAACATGATATTTTGTAAATATATATATATATATATATATATATATATATATATATATATCTATATATCTAAAGTTTTTCCATTTAATAAAAATGAATTAATCAAAAAAGTTTAATTTTATTTTTCATTACAAAATATTTTAATTAAAACTGAATTTCTAAATTAATTAAATTAATAGGGTAAATAAAACGGATATGCAATCATCCATGCACTTTCATATATATATAAACATGATATGCATATATCGTAATTTTATGGTTCAAGTGAAACACTGAGGTGTTTTAGTCTTCTAAGAGAATCTGCTGTTTCAATCCATGTTCATCTTTGATTCAATGTTCTGATTGCATCAGGCTTTTCTAATACTATCTAATATATATGATATATCATATCAGTCCCGTATCTATCAAAAAAATCAACACAAAACAGCCCTGAGAGAGAGAAACTGTAGGCCACCACCAGCCACCACTGGCGCCGCCTTTAGGCGACTCTTGCTACCTCATTCGAGCTCCATTTTGACGACTTTTATACGGTTAGAAAGCTCTCGAAACATAGAATTTTTCTATCATAAAACATTTTGGAAAACTACCCAAAAAAATTTCGAACAACCAGCTTGTAACTGCTGCTGCCGCACCACAGCGCCGCCGCCTGGAACTGCAAACTTCCCAAGGCTTTTTTGACCTATTCTTGAACTCCGTTTTATACTGCCGGAAAGCTCTTAAAAAGTACTACTTTTCTACGAAACAATATGCTCAATAACAGCTCGAAAAAATGCCAAAAAATCACCTAGAACAGACTGCCTGGAACTTCGTTTTTGACATTGTTGAAAAAATACGCATTATTTGACCTCTTCTTGAACTTCATTTTTTGAAAAAATACGCATTCTTGAAAAAATTGCCTAGAACGCCTAGAAAAAATACGCATTCTTGATGTAACTACTAACTTCTCGAGGTTTTTTTGACCTCTTCTTGAATTTCGTTTTTGATATACTTTATATCATTGAAAAACACTTGAGCAGTAAAATCATTCTATCAAAAAAATTTCGTGAAAATAGTCCAAAAAACTATCGAAAAATTGCCTGGAAGCCACTACTGCCACCGGCCTATTTGCCACCTGTTTGGGTTGTGATTTCGGCTTAATTTTTTTCTGATTTTTGACAATATTTTGAGGCATGTTTTGCTGTTATTTTATATTTAAAAACTATCCAAAAAATAGTCCCCAAAAAAGGCCCAAAAAATCATAAAAATTGCTACCGAACTGTCGCTGGCAAAGCCACCCAAACGAGGCTATTTTGGTATTTTTCCTTACTGTTTTTGACTTGTTTTTTATGTTATTTTTTTAATAAATACTGTGAAAAATCTCACCGAAAAAAACTATTTAAAACTATCAAAAAACTTACCACGATTCGTGGCCCATAAAAACCCAAACTACTGCTGGTGCCGCCTCCGTTGTTCGTGTTCCTAAATATGTTCAACTTATTCTTAAATAATCTAAACAGATATTTTAAAAATAAAAACTAGCTAGTACATCAATCCTATGTCCCGAAGGTTCTCATTCGATCTATCACGGTCAACTCTTGTGATTAAAAAGATAATCATCATTCACACCATTTAATCAAACATGAATAATAAATGACGATTATAAAATCAGGATTAGAATGCCTACGAAAAAATAGTTAGCACAGTTCAAAAACTACTCGGCCTCAATAACCATAATTAAAAAATAAAACAACTCTGATACCAATTGTTGGAGGCAAGACTGCCAATATATTTATTTTTGCAAATGATTATCTGAAAAAAAAATAACTAAAAGAAAAAAATGCTAAAACGGGCTCCAGATAAAACTTTTGACGACAAACGATCAAAATAAAATCCGTGCATCTAAAGTTATTTTAGAAGAATACCTTTTTGCCCGTCGAATCTTCAACTATGATTTGAATCCAAGTTGAATCTCCTGTCAGATCTTTTACTATATTTTTTTATGCGATTCTTGAATGTAGGGTGGGCTACAATCTATCAAGAATACGTACCGGCAGAACCTGGATAGCTTTAGTCTTAGAAAATAAGTTATGAAATTGGTTTAGCCTATCCACATATTTATAAGGCTACAGCAGCGACCTGAGGAGTAATTGTGAGTAAGACTTCGAGTGGAACACAGACATGTATCAGCGGTTTTCGCAACTAAGTAAACCTCATAGCGATATTTGTAATTATGAAAAACCAGCAGTGGCTTCTGCAATTTTCATAAAACACTGAATTATAATTAACGCCACTAAATATTATAATTGCACTCTTACCCATAATCTCAAGACCATCTTCTATTGAGCTCCAGTTTTTAAGTACTTACCATTTCTCTCTACGTTAAGATTCTCGATACCTACCAATTAAATTTAATTACTGACAATATAATTTAATCGACATCTTGATATTCCTTAAGCCCTTTCGCTTATTTTATTTTACCGCCGAATAATCAAATCTACCTGTAGGGTTTCGCCCGGTCAAAACTTATAAGCTTCTTTAATGAGGTATTGTCAATCTCGATCTTTCGAGACGTGAATTTTGTCAATAATTAATATTTGCCATATAAATAATACTGCTATCTAACTCTCTGGGAATATTGACCCATATAAGATCGCACCCTCTAATAAATCAAAACAATGAATATTAAATATACACAAATCAATAATTATTCCAAGATTAAGAGGGTAAGCACTATTCATAATAACCTTGGAGTGAGATCCTGACCCATTTTTTTTTCGGCGTTTTCGGATGCACATTATGTGTTTTCGTTGCAGCATGTTTTTAATGTTTTTGATGCATGATCGGGCTTAGATATGCATGCGAGGTAGGTTCCCTGGGCCGTGGGCCGTTGTGGCGCGATTTTTGAAAATTTTCAAAAAAAGAAGATATTTTGGAGACTTATAAATATCTGGAGTTAGATTTTTTCATAAATATATTTTTTAAAACTTTTCTAGTAAGTTTTCCATTTTCTCTCTGCCTTCTCTCTAAGTTCTCGGGGGTCAGAGGCTCGATTTTCAACGATCCAACACCGGATCCTTGCTTTTGACACGGTGGGCTACGCAACCATCCGGTCAGATTTTAATTCCGACGAAGCTCGATTTCGCATGTGGTTCCAGAAGTCAAGTTTTAAACTCACCGAGGTAGGATTCTAAACCCTACTGCTGTATAAGGGTGCTATGGGTAAATGTGTGTGTTTTTATCAGGTAGATTGCTGTAGATCTACATTTAAAACTCATTTTTAGCGATTTCTATGGATGGAATCGGGTGTCAAGAGTTTTCTTTGAGGTCTCAGTGTTAGGCCTAGGCATGTGGGTGTTCACGGGTGTTGATTTGGAGTTTGGAGGCTTCGATTCGGGATTTCGATGGCTAAACCCGTAGCTTGAAAAACGATTTCCACCGAGGTTCGGTCGATTGAACAATGGGGTTCGGTCGACTGAAGTTTGGATCTTGGGTTTGGTCGACTGAACCTAGGGGCTCGGTCGACTGAACCATGTGTTTTGGCATTTTGTGGTTTTCCAGTAGGATGTTCGGTCGACCGGAGGTGGGGTTCGGTTGACTGAAGCTATGGGCTGTTGATTTGTGGTTTTGGTTGGTCCATTGGTTTTTGATTGGTGTCTTATGATTTTCAATTGATTAATTTATGAGAATTACTTGATTTAAATACCTGTGGATTCCTTTTGAGGTTCGGTTGGTTGTGTGGTGGTTTCGGGGGTCGTGTCGTGGCCTCGAGTGTGTGTTTGGATGTCGTCCTCGTGGGTGATGTGCATGGTAGATGTGGCTTGTTGGTGCACGGTTAGGTGCGTGGTTTGCTGTGGGGTTTGTGTTTGCGTGGGTGACCGTCGTAGGTCTGTGATGGTCGTGTTGGGAGTGTTTGGGCCAGTCGTGGTCATGTGGGTTGTCCCTATGTGGATGTCAGTTTTGACGGGTGGTGTCGTGATGTGGTTTTATATGATTATGTGCATATTTATGACTATTTATTTATGTACATAATACGTAAGTGGATTACGTGGTTATGATATCAATCGTTATGTGTTACGTGATTTATGCTTTAAAACCTAGAATTTTATAGGCATGTGACGTGGTTTGTGGAACGTCGTGTTGATACATGGTT